>MCJB01052654.1:14673-37343 GCA_002018475.1 Nicotiana obtusifolia | reverse complement strand
TATATATATATATATATATATAATTATGGAGCCTTGAAGAAAATTAGACATGTATTTAAGGTGGTTCTATATTGGGAACTAGATGCCAATGTGGCTATAGGGTTTGAAAAGAAACAAAGTGCAAAAAGAAAAGAAAATGTGATTAATGTTCAAGGAGGGTGTAGTCACTTGTATCTAAATGCTTATTCGACCCTTCCCTAAACCTACATTACAAGCCTAAAAAGTCCTTATGGGATCTCCAACCGAGCGTTCTTAGAATTAAGCGACGAATTAAAATAAGGGCAAGCCTATGGTATGGTATGTTGTAAAACTTAAAACTCTTTTCTGAGAGTGAGTGTATTTGTGAATTCGTCCCTTTTTGTTGTCATTGTAAATATTGTAATTTTAGGACTTTCTTTATAGTGAGGGCACATGAACTGTGAGGTTGAACAAAAGTTGAGTTTTTGAGTCAAACACAAGTGCACTCAGCTGAGGTAGCATTTTGTCACGTTGTCTGAGGCTCAAAGTTCACAAGCTGATTAGTTTTCCTTGTATATATTGATGGTTCGGGAAGGGTAAAACACTCGAAGATGCATGCTTGAAATACTAACAACAAACACCGTCAGTGGTCACTTTTGTTTCATGTCTTGTAGATGGAGTCTAGAATAGGATAGTGTCATCTTAGTTGCTTGAGGACAAGCAAGAGTTTAAGTTGGGGGTGTTGATGTGCCTGAGAATTTCGGCACATTTGATACTAATTGCTTAGATTTTAGCTTGTTTTAAATGCAATTTCCCTTTGTACTTATGTAATTTTAGTATTTTTGCAGTGTATGAGGCGTAAGGACTAAGAGCATGGAAAAGAGTTCAAAAAGCCCAAAAAAGACAAGAAAAGAGCAAAAAGGCATCGCAAATATGGATATGCTATCGCAAAACCCACATGCGAGCTGCATATTTCACACCGAGATCGCAGATCAAAATAGATTTCTAGGAAAAGTTCAACGTCAGAAATGCGGTCTCATCTGCGATCGCATAACCTGTTTGCGAGCCGTAGAAGTAACCGTAAACTAAATATAAAGTCTACTGAAGGAAGAAAATGCGATGCAAGATGCAGTCGCAATTCTACAATGCGAACCGCAAACCATGAATGCGGTGAAGGCGAAACTAGGGTTACAATGTGCGATGGCCATGTCAAACATGCGGACCGCATGTATGTTATGCGGTAGAAATACGGTCGCATATTCAACCTGAAAGTACAATTTTGTCCGATTTTTGTCCCCATTTTTGGCTCTCTATAAATATATTTATTGGGATTTTGTGGGCTCTATCTTGTCTGACTTTAAAGCTACAATACAAGGCATTAATATTCCTCTCTTTTGGAAGCTTTTAGGTCAATAATCTTTCACTTTGTAAGATTTATGGCATTTAATATTCTCTTGCTTTTGTATTTTAGTATGAGTAGCTAACTTTAAATACTAATGTTGTGGACCCTAAATGGGTGTTATGTTAATGGGTGTTTAACATTTAATATATATATAATGGTTGGTTGATATTTATTTACTTCTCATTCTTCATTTATTGTTGGTGGTTGCAAACATTAACAAGTGCCATTAAATTCTTGCTTTGCTTGGGAAAGTGGGGTAGAATTTGGTAGAAGTAAATACCAAAGACTCAAGGCTTTAAACCTTGTTTAATAAAATCGCTTAGGAATAAGTGGATTTTATTTGGCATAAATTTATTGTTCTTAATTGCAACTCTTTTATATTTGGAAAAATCATAAAGAGGAAATACTATCTAACTATTGAAAAAATATTGGTAGTCATTTAGACATCATTTGCATATCAAAAGGACCTTTCATTAGAAATATATCATATTAACACCAGTAGCATTACACTTCATTAATGGGGACATAACCTTGGTTTCTTTAATCAAATTATCTACATTCTCAATATCACAATTAGCCATCACCTAAAACTAAACTCAATTCATACTCTTGTTACCATTAATACATACTCTTGTTACGGTTAACTGGATAGAATTACGACTTTAGTCGAGTAACACACTAGTCAAGTAACCTTTTCACACCTATTCCCTGTGGATTCGACCCCAACCTTGTTGGGTTATTATATTTGACATCGACCGCCTTACACTATTTATTAAAGTGTAATTTGAGCGTATCAACAAACACGTACTCCATAATTATACCACAATGGGAAATCTTCCTCTCTAGGACCTTGGCTTTTTCCTGCACGTCGCTTGAGCATTCGATACGTCTGGAATTCGATGGGAACTGAAGGCTACCTATTGCTCTAAGTTTCATGGCACGATCTAGAGTAGAAAGAAATGAGACAATCCTAAATGTCTTGGTAGTTAACCATTTATATGTGTGGTTGGCACACACATATAAAGGAAACTCCACTGGACACGGCTTCATAGACTCCCTAGGACACTTGAATCTATTGCTCCGGTATCAAACTTTGTCACGCCCCGAACCTGGGCTTAGACGTAACACGACACTCGGTGCCTGACTACATGTGATTGAGCGAACCAATTATCTAGCTGAATCAACATGTGATATAATAACATACGAAATGCGGAAGATAACTAAGACAAGCTGATATACTGAAAGTCTGAATAATGTAAATCAATGTGTGGAAACACTAATACAAGTCTTAAACATATATTTAGTCAACATTGCTTAACTTGAAAAGGGTGTGACTCTATCTTACTGTTAGTCTAGTCTACGAAGCCTCTAATGAAATACTAAAAACACTAACTTTGTAAATACTGGAAGACTGTACAGTAATAATAATGCCCCAGAAGAACTAGGGGCTCACCAATTAGCTGGTACGAGAATCCTAGCACACTGAATCATCAACCTGAAAATCGTTACCTGCACCGTGAGATGCAGGCCTCGGCGAAAGGGACGTCAATACATTTGAATTACAATGGTATGTAAAAGAACTGAAAGAAAGAACTGTAATTGCTGGAACTGAAACTAAGCTGATAATTGAGAACTGATAACAAAAAACTGAAATGATAACTACTGATACCTAGTAATTGCTGAAACTGAAACTGAAATGATAACTGATAACTGAACTGAACAAAGGAATTAAGGATATGAATACTCTCTCTTCTGAATGATGAACCACCTGTTTATCTGAATAAACTACAGCCTCGGGCCCAATATATATGTGCACAAGCTGCGGCCTCAGGCCCAAGTATACGTATACATAACTACGGCCTCATGCCTAGACATGCATAAAACATAAACTACGGCCTCAGGCCCAAATATGCATATAGCATAAACTATGACCTCAGGCCAAATACAGGTGTTCAACATTTAGGGATATAAAATCAGGAACTAAGAACTTTACTGCAATACATGATACTGAGATACTGAATCATATTGAGTTACACGATATCGAAATGCTGAATAGAACTAGACAGAGACATGTATTCATGAACTGATTATGAAACTGAAACTTCAACTGTTTATGACATGCTGAGTAATCTAGAATGAGACTCATAGGCATCAAACCCAAGTCTATATTGATTACGCACTATGCTCACAACATTAGGAATGATAGTCATGAACGAGTTACGAAGCTAGAGAATAGAAGTTCTGCAACTATTCAAGGAACTAGGCTTAACTATATTTCTGAGGCAATTAGTAAGGTCGTAAAGGAAATGTAGTGTAGGGAGAATTATTAACATTCCCAAATATAGAGAGTTAGCCTCACATACCTTGACTTTGGCCTTTTTAAGCGTATCACAATGTTTGTCGCCTCCTTCTAATCTATGGAAATATATATCCAGAGAAAACAATATTAGCACTAATGCTCATGTTTCCGTCACTGAGGCATTGTATCAAACACCTTATAGCATAAAGCCTCATAGCCCTTTTTAATGTTGTTTTCTTCACCCAATTCTCATTCTACTACGTTTAGGTGATTCTACAATCCCAAGTAGATGTACCTAACACCATTTCTCATCAAGCAAATGATTATAATCATCTTATGTCAACAACCCAAAACACTAGCGTAATTCATTTGATTTCCTTTATCAAAACCATCTACTATTCTCCCAAAAAAGTCATTAGTTCATAGTTATAAATAATTAGGGAGTATAAGCATTACCTTTTTGAAGTTCAATCCTCTTGAATTCGAGTTCTATGGTTTCTTTTCTCAGCAATGGTGTCTCGATCGAATATCTAATGACTTGAAGGATTTACCCATGCTAATAAGGTGTTGGGGAATTGAAATTAAATTTGAATCGTAGTTAGAACTTACCTTGGATGATGGAGGGACATTGGGGGAGTTAGGTTCTTGAGAGCTTCCCTTTCTAGAACAAATGTACGTGTTTAGGGTTTTAGGGAATGAGGTAGGGTTTAAATAAGTGTATGCGTCCAAAAAATTGAGGAGGAAATAAAAGTTGTTCGGATAAACATCGTCGGCGTGGGGCATCATCAGGGGCTCCAAAATAACAGTGCAAGGCTCTGAACCTACAGTGCCATGCACCGTCAGGGGTGCTAAGGTTAATGCCCTGGACAGTGCCCTGCACTATCAGGGGTGCTAATAATTAATTCCCCGGACAATGCCTTGCACTGTCTATAGGTATGAGTTTTCATGGCCTTGCACTGTCCATGGGTATGAGCTTTCATGGCCTTGCACTATCTAACACTGTGAATTTTCATGGCCTTGCACTGTCTAAGGCTATAATACGGACCTCCCGTAATCTTAGTCGATTATATCAAATTTTATGCACCTCACTCACGGTCTTGATTCCAACACAATTGTTTCTACCCATAATCATAATCATCCCGATAGGACTTCAAATGTATAAAAGGTCATATTAATACTCATTTAACGCATCCATAACTAATCCGGATTTACAGAGTGTTAGAGATTTGATGAGTTAGAGTTCCACTGATCGAATTTGAGTTTGAGTTTTATCCTTGGCCCGCGTATGAGTTTGTAGTTACTCATAGAGTTGTAGATTGGTTTGCTGCTTAGAAGAAGTTTCACATCACGATGTTTGATCTTGCAAAGAAAAAACATACAGATATCCTTATATCGTAATGCAGCTATTTTAAGATGTAATGTAAATAATGCAGGAATGATGATATCTTGCTGCCGGCTAGCCGTTATTTGGGATCGGGATGACATGATAATTTTACTAGATTGTTAGCCAGCCTGTGTACTGTTCTGTAGCTGTTAGAGCATTAAGTCTCCTCATGTTGGGAGTATCTCCGCGTGATGGGGGTAGTTCACTTGAAATTATGGGTGTTAACCAGGTTGGGTTACTTATTATTATTTTTTTGTATATTATATTTTTCTTACTCAATGTTATTGATACTTAAGTGTTTGCAAACTTTTAGTTAAGGAAATAAGTATTTTAAGGCTTAGAATTAAACTTTAAAACTTTAAAGTTTAATATTTTAAATTTGAAGTTTGAATTTTAAAATTTTTAAATTGAAAGTAAGTGGCTACAAAAAGTTAGTTAATAAGACCAATGTGTAAGGATCAAACTCTGAAGGCTTTTGTTTTATAATTTCTTTGAATAATAAATAATACTTCAAATTAATTTGCAAGTTCTATTTGAATTTTATTTATTTTTGAACTTGCAATTAAAGTTTACAACAATTATAAAAAATAAGAAGCTTTGCATCATTTTTGTATGTTCATCCATGTCAACATGAGGTTCTTGGTTTCCGGCATTGCTTGAATCGGAATCATAAACTATTATATCTCCAACTTCTTGGTCCTCTGTTTCATCTACCTCTTCACGCCCTTGATTTCGCCGTTTTGATCTTATCAAATCTCTGAAGCACACTATAACTTTCAAAGCGTTGCTACCCAATACATGACGGGTATCTCCTAGCTGCTGCCTTGCTTGGCTAAATGCGCTCTCTGATGCGACTGTTGAAATTCGGCACATTTGCAAGTAGAATTGGGGTTCTTCAATATTCCTGCTACTGGTTTGTTGATGCTCTCCTGGTGTAGACCAAATCAAATAATCTTTAACACCATCATTATCCTCCAAAGCACCGGATGCAGATTTTGAAACTGAACTTGAAGGAATATTTGCATCTACAACAGTAGAGGCATCAACTATGTTAGCATAATAATTATATAAAGTTTGTAAATGTTTATGTAGATCAGAAATACAAGTTTTAGCATCAGGGGTTTCAGTTGTTCCAATATCTATATAAATATATAAATCAGTGATTATTTAGCGACAAGTGGCCATTTTGATAGAATGGTTTAAAATAGCACCAATTAGGTAAATAGGGGAAATTGGATAGAAATATTTCTTAAATTTATCTAGCATAGATTCAAAAACAGAACTATATCCTTCTTTGTTCTTGAAATTATGGAGTAAAAGAGAAATTTCAGTAATATGAACTAAACCATTTGCAATAGTTGGATAATAAGCTCCTGAAAACTCAAGTGTAGCTTCTGCTAATGGTCCCTTGAATTATAGCAATTACATAAATTTTTTGTAAAAATTTTACAACATCTTCAATGACATCCCAAGTTCTAGATGTTAACAAACGGTTAGGATCGGTACAATTATAATTAGCAACTTCAGTTATATGCATTTTGTATTTATACCAACATCTTAAGAATAAATAAGTATAATTTCACCTACTAACTATTTCTTCAGGTATGAGTCTTGGTTTTAGTCCATATTATACACATTTATCCTTAAATACATTTAATCTAGCACTTCTACTATTTACTTGAATTACACCAACATCTCTTCTAATTAAAGTGATCTCATTTCTAAATAATTCAAGGTCACTCTTAACAATTAAATTATAAATATGACATGCACACCTCACATGAAATATTTCAGGAAGTGGTGGGTGTCAATGCAATTTTAATATTGTAATAGCAGAATTGTTGTTAGAAGCATTGTCAAATGACATACACAAAACTTTTTCTGCAAGATTTTAAAATAATAGAAAATTCATGGATAGTATTACTTATAAATGCGCCAATATGACTTTTATCTTCACCATATTTAAAAGCAATAATACGTTTTTGCCTACAAAAGTTATCATATATCCAATAGCATGTAACAGTCAAATAAACATTACCGTTAACAGCACGACCAATATCAAAAGTAAGAGAAACTCTACAAGAAAGACTAGCGAACAAATAACAGATATATGTCTGATATTGTCCAAAAAGCCTAAAGATATCAGCTCTACAAGTACTTCTAGGAATACCTTTAAACAAATAGTTATAAATTCTTTGAATATAAGTAACAAGATATGGTGAAACGGTAAAACTAAAAGGTAAACAACCTAAAACAATTATTTTAGCTAATTCTTCCTGATCTTTTACTATATTGTATTTACCCATTAAACCGCCAGTACCCGGGTTAAGTTTTTGTTGTTCATCTTCCTCATCAGCACCCTATGCTATATGGTGGTTACCTATCATGTGCCTACAAAGTTTACCCATTCCCCCTTGCTTACCTCCGGTCTCATGTTTATAAGCTTCCTTATAAATTTGACATCTTACATAATTTTTATCTTCTTCTAGTCTTGCAAAAATATTCCAACACTTACTTCTTAATCTTCGATTCTTCTTAATAGGGAAGAGAGGCCTACCTGTATTACCACGACCTCCACCCCTAGTATTTTGACTAGCAGTACCAGGTGTAGGTAGTGGTGTTTCAAGATTATCAGGTGATTAAATATCATCTATACCATAATCTTCTTGAAGTTGCTCATAATCTATATTTAAATTTTCATGTGTAAAGCAACTAGAAGAACCAGTACCACCTCTTGATCTTTTAGGTTTTTTTTACTCTTACTACTGCCACCCCTACTAGTACATGCTTTTTTGGCTGCTGTAAATACATCCATTATGTAAATTAGAGTAGTAAGAGAGCAAATTGTGAGAAAACATGAACAAGAAGGGGTGGGGGGTGGGTATTTATAGTTTTTAAAAGGTTAAATTATAATTTATTAATTATTAGGGGTGGGGAGGCTATTTTCTTAACGGGGTAGGCCGAAATGGCCAAAATTGCAAAAAAATGGTTGTTGCCCAATGGTCATTTTTTGAACTTGATCATTGGCAACGGTCAAAAACTTAAAACAAAATGTGGCTAATGGTAACTGGGCTGGACCGGGTTGTATCCCGGTAAAAATCTGGTAGTGGGTAATCGGGCTAATCGATTTTCAGGGCATCGATTACTGAAAAAGGCCCACCCTCGTTTGGCTCCCCCTAATCCTCCCCAACCCGTCCCATCCCCCTAGCAGACCGGGGTGACCCGGGCCGAATCGAGCCGAACCGGACCGAACCGGGTTGTCAGTGGACTAGCCCGGCCCCTTTAACATATTTACTTGAAATGTAAAGCATATCCATATAATGAGAGTTTCTGACTTGAAAAAATGTAAAATGCATGTAAGCTGCACGAGAAAAATGTCAAAACATTCGATATAGAGATAAAGAAATAAGGATCATGCCCAAGAGGAACTCTTGACTGCAAAACTAATTGCGGCCTTTGATCGGCAGAACGTTGGCGACGGGTTTTGAGACTATCTACTTGTAATCTCTAATATGGCGGAGTGGTTGTGAGGAACTCTCCCGTTGGCGAAGAAAACAGTTTGCTATATAGGGGGCTTTTGATTGGCAAAGCCAACGACTCGAGTTGTGCAGGACACTCCGGTTGGCAGGGCCAACGGCTCGCTATATACGAAGTGCTCCGCTTGGTTGAGCAAGCTGTTTTTTATTTACATGGCTCTGGTTGGCAGGTCCGCGACTCACTATATATGAAGTGCTCTGCTTGGTTGAGCAGGTGGTTTGCTACTTACAATATGCTCTAATCGTATCGTCGGCTTGGTTCCGGAATACCTGCAAAGGATTTGGGAGTTAGTCTTCAGTCATATGAGGAAATAGTTTAAATAATGAAAGAGATATGATAGTTATGAATGTCTGGAAAATCCATCAGTACCCCAGAGAGCCGAAGTGTTTCCTTGTATCCTGTTCGTCCTATGTTCAAAGAACAATTCTTAGCTAGGGGGTGTTGGTTTTTGTTGACCATGACCTTGTTTGCCCCGGGCTTTGTGAGGTTATGCCATGAAGTTTAGTAGGTGGAATGATAGTTTTTTTAGAAAAGCATTTTGAAAATCATCCATTTTCTTGGCGAATGATGTCGTTATGGATTATGACATGTTTAGAAATTCCCTTATACACAAATGTTTCTTCTAGAGGACTCTGTCCCAGGTCGATTCTCGAAGATGCTCCTGATGACGTAGCTCCTTGCCATTTGCATCCTAATCTAAAGGAATGTGTTACAAAGTTTTTCCTAGGTTCATGACCAAACCGATCAGGTTGCCTACGCATTCAAAATGGAATCAGGTCTGAACGTAGTTCGTGGTTAATGATAAAGGAGTTATTATGATTATCGGGCCTGACCCAAGCAGCCTACGTATCCAAATGGAATTAGATCAAAATGTAGTTCGAGTACAATAGATACAAAATGAAAAGATTGAAAATGAAGTGGCCGAGTCTGATTGAGACTGCCTATGTATCAAAATGGGATCAGGCCAGAACATAGTTCAATTACAATAGATGACCGAATCCGATGAGGATTATCTACGTAATCCTACAAAAGGAAATCAAGTCGTGGCATAGTTCCGGATACATACAAAGTTATATTTGAATTTTCTATTAAAAAAGAAGAAGGGGAGAGAGAGACACCGGACCCTACCTGGGTTGCTTATCCTGCCGTGGGAAGTTAGGTCGGGCGTAGTTCTGTTACAACCAAAACCTAACTCTACTGCCTTCAAATGTAGTATCTCTTGATTACATCTGAATTGATGGGCTTTGTGCTGACTTTTCCGTCCATTTCTGCTATGATCAGATCTCCTACCGACAATACTCGATGGACCATGTAAAGACCTTGCCAATTTGGCACAAACTTTCCCTTGGCTTCTTCTTGATGAGGGAATATCTTCTTCAAAACCAACTGCTCCAGTGCAAATTTTTGAGGTTTCACCTTCTTGTTGAATGCACTGGCCATCCTATTTTGATACAGCTGGCCATGACACACTGCGTCCATCCTCTTCTCATCGATGAGCATGAGTTGCTCCTGCCTAACCCGTATCCATTATGCTTCATCTAACTAGGCTTCTTGAATGACCCTTAAAGATGGTATCTTGACCTCTGCGGGTATCACAACTTCGGTTCCATACACAAACATGTATTGCGTTGCTCGAGCAGATGTTCTCATGGTTGTCCGACAACATAGTAAGGTGAAGTATAATTTCTCGTGCCATTGCCTGTGGTTATCCGCTATCTTTCGCAATATCCTTTTGACGATTTTTTGGCTACTTCAACTGCCCCATTCATTTGCAGTCTGTAGGCTGTAGAGGTATGATAGACGATTATGAATTTCTCACAAATCTCCCTCATGAGATCACTATTGAGATTGGCTGAATTGTCAGTGATGATTGATTCCAGTATCCCAAATTGGTAGACTATGTTGTGACGAAAAAAATCTTCCACTACTTTCTTCGTGACGACATTGTATGTGGAAGCTTTGACCCATTTGGTGAAGTAGTCAATGGCTACCAAGATGAAACAATATCCATTTGATGCGGCAGGATCCATAGGTCCGATTACATCCATGCCCCAAGCGGCAAACGGCCAAGGTGAACCCATTACATTCAACTCATTAAGTGGAACCTGAATCTGCCATTTGACCAGTTTTCCTGTAGGCATCGGCTTCTGGAAGATGTGTGGTGTATGCTAACATGTAGTGCCTCTACTTCTGGTCGATCCAAGTCAAAGCACAGCAGGTACGCTCTATAAGACTGTATTGGCTTCATACGGTGTAAACTTCTTGTTCAGGTAGTAGATGGCTTGCTCCTTCCTCCCGGTCTCATCGTGTTGTCCCAACAAGAATCCAAATGCGTTGTCCAAAATTGACAAGTATAATAATAGTGGCTTTCCGGGCTCGACGGGAACCAACATTGGAGGATTTGACAAGTATTCCTTGATCTTGTTAAAAGCTCTCTGGCACTCTTCTGTCCATTTCGTAGCAGCGTCCTTTTCAGCAACTTGAAGATGGGCTCGCAAATTATTGTAGACTGGGCTATGAATCTGCTGATGTAATTTTTAATCTGCCAAGGAAACTCATCATATCCTTCTTGCTCTTAGTCGGCGATAAGTCTTGAATGGCTTTAATCTCTGAAGGATCCAGTTCTATCCCTTTCATGCTTACAATGAAACCTAACAGTTTTCCCGCGGGGACTCAGAATGCACATTTTGCATGATTTAACTTCAAACTGTACTTCCGCAAGCGTCTAAAAAACTTCTTCAGGTCGTCTAAATGAACTGCATTCTTTCGAATTTGATGATGATGTCGTCCATATATACCTCGATCTCTTTGTGGAACATGTCGCGAAAGAGGGTTGTCATGGCCCTTATGTAGGTAGCACCGGCGTTCCTAAGGTCGAACGGCATGACTCTGGAGCAATAAACTCCCTAGGCATAGTGAACGGTGTCTTCTTCGCATCTTCTTCATGCATTAGAATCCAATGGTACCCAGAAAAACAATCCACGAATGACTTGTAAGGCCCCGTAAAATTTTTATCGAAAACAAGCTCGCCGCGGTTCGGACATTTTGGGTTGATCAGTGCGTTGGGAACCTGAGGAAAATTTTTGGAAGTGCAGGGTGTTTCTGCGGCTCATTCTGCGGTCGCATAATTGATCTGCAAACCTCAGATCTACCGCAGACTAAGGCAAAAATCTGGGCAAATGTTTGGACCATTATGCGGTCCATGCGGCCGCATAGTCAATTTGTGGGCCACATAAGGCATCAGAGACCCAGCCTAAAAAATTTTGGAGGGCAGTTCTGCGGTGCATAATGCGACCGCATAATAGGTCTGTAGACCGCAGACCGATCGCAGGGTGAGGCAAGGGTGCCTAGTTTCAGAGGGCCATTATGCGGCCCATTGTGCAGACCGTAGAAGCATTATGTGGTCACATATGTAACCGCAGATCTGCATCGGGGCTTCATTTTTCTAATTTTTGAACCCTACCCTATTCTTATAAAACAGCCTTAGGGATCATTTTAGAAGGTTAAAACTTATATTTTTAGAGAGAGGGAGTGCCATAGAGTGAGAGGGGAAGTTCCTAAGCTCATAATTCATCAATTCTTGCTCAAAGTTGAATAATTTACAAGATTAATTCACTAGGTCTCCATCCTAGGGGTAAGGTTCTACTCCATAGCCCTCAATTTTGTGATTTTAACTAAAAATGGCAATAAGCCAAACAAATTCTTGGGTGTGGGAGTTGTTGCTGTTATGTGACCACGAGGTAACGGGTTCAAGCCATGGAAACAGCCTCTTGCAGAAATGTAGTGTAAAACTACGTACAATAGATCCTAGTGGATCGGCCCTTTCCCGAAGGGCATAGCGGGAGGTTAGTGCACTGGGCTGCCCTTTTGACCATCAAGGGTAGTGGGAACATTCCCCCAACAAATACGCTTCCTGATTCCACTACACCTGATCAGACTACACCTGTCTTCACACCTACTGAGGGTGCAACGATCCCTCCAACTGATATTCCAGTTCCACCTTCAGCCCCAGCTTCCGGTCCCGATCTATCTGATGGGGATCCTAGGGGAGCCATACCGATGTTGGCTCAGGTAGTGGCTTCCTAGGCCCAAATATCAAATGTTGCACCCACTTCTTCTAGTCAGCCAGGGATTCCGCTTGTTCTAAGGTGAACAGGTTTCTCCAGTTGGACCCTCCATTGTTCACAAGTACTGCTCTTGAGGAGGACCCCTAGGACTTCGTTGATGAGATGCACAAGACTCTCCGAGTTATGCATACTACTGAGACAGAGGGAGTAGAGTTGGCCTCCTACCACCTGAAAGGGGTGGACTATTCTTGGTTTGAAATGTGGGAGGACTCCCGTGAGGAGGGAAGCCCTCCAGTGAGGTGGAGTTAGTTCGCCGATGCTTTCATTGATCATTTCTTGCTTTCCGAGACTAATGAAGGCTATGCCGCCGAGTTTGAGAGCCTGAAACAAGCTAGCGTGAATGTGTGGGAGTATCATATGAGATTCACGCGCCTGTCTCAATATTCCATCTACATGTTTCCTATAATAGAGCTTGGAGTGCGCCGGTTTGTGCAGGGCCTTATCCCTTTGGTTATTAATGAGGCCGCTACACCTGCCTTGAATTCTGATATGAACGATGGTAAGATGGTGGCATTTGCTCAAGACACAGAGACCCGCAATCTGAAGAATAGAATAGAGCGTGAGAGTAGCAGCAAGGCCCGGTCCGCTGGAAATTTTGGTAGTTCTTCTGATGGTTATGGTGGTACGTCAGTCTTCAGTAAGTGTACCGCCATCGAGGCCCAGTCAGCAGCATGGGAGCCGTTTTAGGCCCAGCCATGACAATAGGGGATCCTACCAGTATGGTCGGTCTGGTGGGTGATATCAGCAGCAGCAAAGGCCCCCATACCCTAGGTGCGGGAAGATGTACTTTGGGGCCTGTTACATGGACCAGCTGATATGATACGGGCGTGGAATGAGGGGTCACATTCAGAGGGATTGCCGTTCCTCACACCAGAGCATGGGCAGGGGTACAACACAGCCAGCTAGTTCTGTAGCTACTATATCCGCAGCACCTCCTCCAGCTCGAGGCACCCCAGCACCAGCAGGGCGTGGTGCAACTAGGGGTGGTGCATAGAGTTCGGTAGGACCCAGCCGTTTGTATGCTAGGAGGGGTCCCAAGAGTTTAGAGGCTTCTCTAGATGTTGTCATAGGTATATTGACTGTCCAATCTTATGATGTGTATGCCCTTATTGATCCCGGTTCCACTTTGTCCTATGTCAATCCCTATGTTGCTATGGAATTTTGTATAGAACCGGAACAACTCCACGAGCCGTTCTCTGTACCTACTCAAGTTGGTGAGTTTATTGTGGCCTCACAGGTTTATAGGGATTGTGTTGTCGCGGTGCGTGGTTGCGACAACATGGCCGATCTCATTGAACTGGGGATAAATGATTTTGATGTAATAACTGAGATGGATTGGCTTTATTCATGTTTCGCTAAGCTTGATTGTCAAACCAGAACCGTTAGGCTGGAATTTCTAATTGAGTAAGTGATTGAATGGAAGGGGGAGAATATGCTGCCTAAAGATAGGTTTATTTCTTACCTTAAGTCCACGAAGATGATTAACAAGGGGTGTATTTACCATTTGGTCCGAGTTGCGGTCAGCGATGTTGGGGCACCTACACTTGAGTCTGTGCCTGTTATGAATGAATTTTCGGAGGTCTTTCCGGATGAGCTCCTTGGGATCCTACCAGACAGGGAGATTGATTTCGGGATTAATGTGATGCCAGGCATGCATCCTTTATCTATTCCACCCTACAGAATGACACTATCAGAATTGAAGGAGCTAAAAGAATAATTGAAGGATTTGTTAGTGAAGGGTTTCATCCGGCCGAGTGTGTCGCCTTGGGGCACACCGATCCTCTTTGTAAGAAAGAAAGATGGGTCATTAAGGATGTGTATTGACTATCGGCAGCTCAACAAGGTCTCGATCAAGAATAAGTGCCCACAACTAAGGATAGATGATTTGTTTGACCAATTGTTGGGTGCTAAGTATTTCTCCAAGATTTATTTAAGATCGGGGTATCACCAATTGAAGATAAGGGAGCAGGATACTCCGAGCACACTTTTCAGGACCCAGTATGGGCAGTTTGAATATTCTTGTAATGTCTTTTGGGATAACAAATGCCACTGCAGTTTTCATGGATCTAATGAACCGAGTTTTCAAGTCATTCCTCGAATATTTTGTGATTGTGTTTATTGATGATATCCTTGTATATTCACGCAGTCGAAAGGACCATGCCGATCATCTCAGGGTAGTTTTGCAGACCCTATATCAACACAAGTTGTATGCAAAGTTTTCGAAATGTAAATTTTGGCTTGAATCTGTCACGTTCTTGGGTCATGTCGTCTCTAGAGAAGGAATTGAGGTTGATCCTCAGAAGATTGCAGTTGTGAAGAATTGGCCTAGACCTACTACCCCAACAGAGATTCGCAGTTTCTTGGGCTTAGCAGGATATTACAGGAAGTTTGTGGAGGCGTTCTCTACTCTTGCCTCTCCATTGACTAAATTAATGCAGATGGCAGTTAAGTTCCAATAGTCAGATGCTTATGAAAGAAGCTTCTAGGAGTTGAAATCAAGATTGACTACGGCACCGGTGTTGACTCTACTAGAGGGTACGGATGGGTTTGTGGTATATTGTAATGCTTCAAGAATCGAACTTGGGTGTGTATTAATGCAACATGGCAAGGTCATAGCTTATGCTTCTAGGCAACACAAGAATCATGAAAAGAACTATCCAACAAATGACTTAGAGCATGTGGCGATGGTATTTGCATTGAAGATTTGGCATCATTATCTGTACGGGGTCCATGTGGATAAATTCACGGACCATAAGAGTCTTCAATATATTTTCAAACAGAAGGAATTGAATCTGAGGCAAAGAAGGTGGCTTGAGTTACTCAAGGATTACGACATTGATATCCTATATCATCGGGGGAAGGATAATGTTGTGGCGGATGCTCTTAGTCGGAAATCTATGGGTAGTTTGGCTCACTTGGAGGCATATGAAAAACCATTGGCCAAGGAGGTTCATCGGGTGGCTAGTTTGGGAGTTCGTCTTGCAGACTCTAGCGAAGGAGGAGTGATTGTGCAAAATAGGCTGAACCGTCGCTTGTGGTGGAAGTCAAGGAGAAGCAATACAACGACCCATTGTTGGTACAATTGAAGGAGGGGATTCATAAACATAAGACGATGTCCTTTTCTTTTGGCGCGGATGATGGTACCCTAAGCTACCAAGGGCGTCTATGTGTTCCAAATGTGGATGGTCTTCGGGAAAGAATCATGACCGAAGCTCACACTTCTAAGTACTCGTGCGCACGGGCTCTACAAAGATGTATCATGATCTTAAGGAAGTCTACTGGTGGAATGATATGAAGAGGAGTGTAGCGAACTTTGTGGCAAGATGCCAAAATTATCAACAAGTAAAGGCCAAACACCAACAGCACGATGGGTTGGCACAGAACATAGAAATTCCTATGTGGAAGTGGGAAATGATCAATATAGACTTTGTGGTGGGACTGCCTCGCATGCCTCGCAAGTTCGACTCGATTTGGGTCATTGTGGACCGACTCACGAAATCAGCTCACTTCTTACCTGTTAAGGCTACCGACACAGCAGAACAGTATGCTCAGTTGTATATCAAGGAAATAGTCAGGTTGCATGGCACTCCAGTTTCTATTACCTCAGATCTAGGGGCGCAGTTCACAGCTAATTTTCAAAGAAGTTTCAGCAAGGTTTGGGTACTTAGGTAATCTAAGTACAGCCTTTCACCAGCAGACGGACGGGCAGGTGGAGCGGACTATTCAGACGCTTGAGGATATGTTGTGTGCTTGTGTTCTTGACTTCAAAGGTAGCTGGGATGATCATTTTCTGCTCATAGAGTTTGCCTACAACACAGTTATCATGCTAGCATTCAGATGGTATCATTCGAGGCTTTATATAGTAGGAGATGTAGATCTCCTATTGGGTGGTTTGAGAATAGGTAAGCGGAGTTGATAGGACCAGACCTTATGTGTCATGCTATAGATAAGGTTCAGATTATTACAGAACGGTTGAGGACTGCCCAGAATAATCAGAAGTCCTCTTCGTATATACGTTGTAGGGATTTGGAGTTCAAAGAAGATGAATGGGTATTCTTGAAGGTTTCCCCTATGAAGGGTATAATGCGGTTTGGTAATAAAGGGAAATTGAGTCTAAGGTATGTCGGACCGTACATAATCATTCAGAGGATTGGCCAGGTGGCTTATAGGCTAGAACTTCCTCCAGAATGTCTTTAGTGCACCCAGTGTTTCATGTATCCATGTTAAAGAAGGTGGTTGGAGACACGTCGCTTATTGTTCAGGTCGAGACTATTGAGGTTAATGAAGAAATGACTTATGAAGAAATTCCAATTGCCATTCTTGATAGGCAAGTTCGAAAGTTGAGCAACAAAGAGATTGCCTCTGTGAAAGTACGGAACCAGTAGGTTGAAGAGGCCACCTAGGAGGCCGAGGAAGAAATGAAGAAGAAATGCCCTCATATGTTTGAATAGTCATGTATATATAAAATTGTGTTCTTTGAAAGTGTTAAGAGTTTACCTTCTATGAATTATGTGTCATTTATAGAGTTGATGTTAAAGGTGTTCCTTTTTTTTGTGATATACTGCTCACGAGGCCACGGTTACTATTGTTTTATGTTATGTTACATCATTGGTTCTGGGATTCTCTAACAGGTGGATAGGCCTAGTTACAGGGGAAACTCTAGCGAAATTTTTTGAAATTTGGGGATTTAGTCTAAAGTAGGAACTGTTAGTGTGTTATAGCAGCTGAGTTGCATTGGTTTCTAATGGCGGATTTTGGACCTCATTCGAGGACGAATGATCTTAAGCGGGGGAGGATGTAAGGCCCCATAAATATTTTATCTAAAACCGGAGGTTTCGTGGTACCGAGGTAGACTTTTGCGTTGATGATTGTAGAGATTATTTGCCGCAGGCTTGCTTGCTGCGATTCAAACTTTTTGGGTTGATCAGTGCGTTGGGGAGTCGAAGAAAATTTTGAAGTGCAGGGCATTTATGCGGCCCATTATGCGGTCGCAGATTTGATCTGCGGACCGCTGATCTGCCGTAGACTGATGCAGAAATCTGGGAAAATGTTTGCACCATTATGCGATCCATTATGCGGCCGCAAAGTCATTTTGCGAGCCACATAAGGCATCGCAAACCCGTCATAAAAGATTCCGAAGGGCAGTTCTGCAGCGCATTATGCAACCGCTGACGGGTCACAGAGTGAGGTAGGGATGCCCAGTTCCGGAGGGCCATTATGTGGCCCATTGCGCAGGCTGCAGAAACATTATGCGGTGGCATATGCGACCACAGATCTTCATCGGGGCTTTATTTTTCTAATTTTTGAACCCAACCCCATTCTTATAAAACAACCTTAGGGATCATTTTAGAAGGTAAAAACTTTTATTTATAGAGAGAGGGAGTGCCGTGGAATAGGTAATAAGCCAAGCAAATTCTTGGGTGTGGGAGTTGTTGCTGTCATGTGACCAGGAGGTTATGGGTTCAAGGCGTGGAAACAGCCTCTTTCAGAAATGTAGGGTAAGGCTGCGTATAATTGATCGTTGTTGTCCGGCACTTCCACAGACCCTACGAATAGTGGGAGCTTAGTGCATCAGGCTGCCCTTTTTAGCACCAAGGGTAGTGGGAAGATTGTTGAGCTTATTTGGGTAAACTTTGGATAGTGGGATGAAAGAATCCACCATAGGAGGACCTTGAAACCTTAATGCACACCTAGTGTTTGATAAAATGCTCAAGTGAGTTGGAACTATGAACTCCTTCCTAATTTTTATTCAATTTGGCCATCTCTATAAATAGATCAAAATTGCTAGCATTTCCGAAATGGTGTAGTGAATTAAGGAAAGCTCAAAGCGAGGTATATTGGCTAAACTTCTCTCTTAGAATTGAATTCCCACGATGTTCTTGTAAGTCCCGAGTTGTCCATTATGAATAACTTTTCGAATAAGTTTGGTGTCGGAAGATGTATATCTATTAATATGTTCAAAATGTGTTCCGAGATATTCTTATCATTTTATGTTATTCTTCGGAAGTGTGTTCAAGATATGAGTATGTATTAACATATAGTGACTTCAAGTCAAGCCCAAATGAAAGCGATCACATCAAATTGTGTAAGATATCATATGTTCCTATGACCCTAAATTGCTCAAATATGTGTTTAACGTCTTAATAAGAAAGGCCTTGTTGTTGATTATCCATGATGATATTTGAAAGCGAAAGAAGAGAACACGAAATATGATGTGCGGCCAACGTACGAAGAATGACATTGCGTTATGGCCCATGGTTCCAATAAAATGAATGACATGTAAAGAATATGAAATGAGTGGTAAATCCTTTTTATAACAAATTCCTTAGGAGTATCGTTTAGCCACCAAGGAAGGGTAGGTCGGAACAAGCTAACCCTAAAACTACACATGCCGGTGTAGGAGTGATAAAGGGGTAAATCCCAATGTTTATGTGATGAGATTATTTCCCCTTATATGGGATGAGATTGGTGTGTTGAGATGTTTCCTCTAAATGGGATGAGATTATTGCTAGCGAGATGTGATGTGATGCCGACCCACACGGCATTGTGGTGAGATAGATTAGCCGATCGGGGTGAGACGGCTTAGCCGATTGAGATGAGATTGGACTCCGTGCTAAAACACAATGGTGTATCGGTGCTAAAGATCTCTCAACTTAAATCACTGACACTTACTTGAAATTTACCTTTCCCCTAACTTGACACCTTGATACTGTTTGAGTCTCTTATTGATTTCATGTTTTATTCTCCTTTTAATGTTGCTCGTTCTATTGAGAGGGTGTTTAGTTCTACATACTAGTACTATTCCATATGTACTAACGTCCCTTTTGCCAGGGGCGCTGCATCTTTAATGGATGCAAGTGGTTCCATAGCAGGTGGTATTGATCAGTGATAACAGCACACCCTCTCCTCAGCTGACTTGGTGAGCCCCACTTCATTTCGGGCTCCTATATCATTTATCCTTTGTACATAGCATTTTGAGGTATAGCCGGGACCTTGTTGCCGGCACTGTCGTAGCACTCTTTTGTTCCTGTTAGAGGCTCCGTGTACATAGTGTGGGTTGTATCTATTTTTTGGAATGTTAAACTAAAAATTTAGTAATCGTATCATATGTTTCACTTTAACTATGATTGTACAATGTCATAACTAATGGAAACGACCTGGTGCTATTCACATGACCTCTACTATCTAATTAATGAAATGTATTCTTCTCTTTATTCATGGGTGAGTTGGGTAGGTGGCACTATGCAGGCTTGCTCGATCGGGGTAACTCTGTTGAGCGCCGGTCGCGCACCCCGAGGTCAGGGTGTGGCATGACTGGAACTCGTGCTTTGCATAATTGTCGACGAGGATATGAATATTTGGTAAAGGGAAATTGTCCTTTGGACTGGCCTTATTAAGATCTCGATAGCCCACACTTATTTTAATATTCCTATCTTTCTTTGGTACTGGTACGATAATTGCCAACCATGTGGGCTAATTGGTGACTCTCACCACATTTGCCTCTATTTGCTTGGCCACTTATTCTTTTATCCTCAAACTCAAACCCGGCTTAAACATTCTGGGTTTTTGTTTAACTGGCGGTCTGGCAAGATTGGTGGACAATCGATGCGAGACAATGTTGATACTCAACGAGCATGTCGTCATATGACCACGCGAACACAATGCTGTATTGCCGGAGGAGCTCAACCAATTCTTCTTCTGCTCTGCTTCTAAATAGAGACTAATTCGGGTTTTTTTCACATCTTCTTTACTTCCCAAGTTGATTACTTCTGTCCCTTCAGGGTTAGGCTTTTTCTGTCTTTGTAACTACTCGATCTCTTATGGGAGATTATCTGGTATCATGCTTTCATCGTATTCCTCGTAGTCTGGATCGTTCTACATGAGGGTTTCGTCACATGTCATAATCGTGGAAAATGGGTTTTTATCAGTTTGATTACTGGAAAGAAAAACTAAGTATAAATGAAGCTGTCACGACCCAAGCCGGAGGGCCGCGACCGGCACCGGACCCTACTCAACGGGCGCCGGCGTACCCTTCATCTAATTTTCCTTATTATCTATAAGGCTTGTCATATGCATATAATCTCGAATAATAATTATAATGAACCGAGACGTCATGCCATGATACGAACATACTTATATACATAATATGGCCCATAAGGCTACAATGCAAAACCATAAAATAAAATATATACATTTGCCGACAAGGCAATTCAACTGTACATAAGCCAACCCATTACTTATCTATGCATAAATTGACACTTGTCTATGAGCTTCTACAAAAACGTACATAATGTAACCTACGTCGGAACAGGGCCCCGACGTGCCCATAATGCCTACAACAAAATGCATACCAAGACTGTGGCAAGTCCGAAGGATGGATCTCGCCAATATCCGCTGAACTGGACAACCTACTGTAGGGGGGGAGCCTCGTCTATCTGTCAGTCCGGACCTGCAGCACGACATGCAGCGTCCACAAATAAAGGACGTCAGTACAGATAATGTACTGAGTAGGTAAAACAGGAAACATAATGTAAGAACAATAATAAGCATCAGGGTAAGAGACATACAACCTGTACCATCTGAATGCCTCTGAGGGCGACTAACTCTAACCATGTCATGCTTGACATGCATATGCATATACATATATTTATATCCTTTTTAAAATCATCATATACATATATACGCCTCTGTGGGCCATCATCATCTCATACATATGCCTCTGTGGGCCTCCTCATCATCATACCCAACTGATCAGTGGTTGCACAATAGGTGCCATACCCGGCCGACTATAGCGCGGCTCGGTAGAGTAACATAGCTGTCGACTATAGCGCGACTAAGTAGAGTAAAACATATACATATGTATAGTTGCACAATAGGTGCCATACCCGGCCGACTATAGCGCGGCTCGGTAGAGTAAAATAGATAATGCATGCTGGACTTATAAGAGTCATACTACCATGGTGAAATAATAACATATCAATCCTCCCATAAGAGGGGAAACAATATACGTACTGCTACCTTCTAAGAGTAGAGTATCTTTGGGGTTCGTTCATTACATTGTGTACAGTTAGAGTCGTGCAAAAGAAGGAAAAGGATAGTCTCACATACCTTGCAATACTTTGCAATCTCAAGCTATGAAACTTCCACGACTTCTTAGTCTACAATAAGAGAAAGGACACTAGCGTTATCGTTCAGGCGTCGCAACTATTATGTATCGACTGTACCCTATTTTGCAATAAAACGGACATCACCTCCCCTATATATATGACTTCACACAAGTCAAAACATCCACCAAACAGCCAAAAAACATCAATAAGAATCATATTGAACCTCCCAAAACAGTCCACACACAAACCAATCACTTCATACGTACAATGGCCACTATAGTCGTGTCAAACGATCCGGAAATGGTATGAACAACTATCAGGCCACAACCCTAAACGTATATGGTGTTTCTCCACACCCTTCCTCCTCAAAAACTCCACAAATCAGTAGTATAACACGCAGCTTTACAGCAACACAAAACAGTCCACAAAACAGTCCGCTACAAGTGAATAACTTGAACTCACGGCTTCCGATCACCGTCCCGTGAGCTCTTACACACATAGAACGACTTACCAAGACCTAATCAGTAGAAAACATGCATAAAATAGAGCAGTAAACTCACCTTTCTTGTTAGATAACTCAGCCCTTGCTTTGGTTCCTCAACTCTAGGGTTTACCTTCAACTAGAACTTGAAAGAGGGAAAAATCGATTAGGGTTTGTGTGGTGTTAATTTGGGGAGGGGTTGCAGGGGTTCTTTTAGGTTTTGAAGCTGTGAAATGATAGTGAATTATCAGGCTTTAAAAGCTATTAAAAGCCCTCTTATAACCGACTTGGTGCTTTTAACTTTTAGCACTTAATTTTGGCAAGTAGGTGATGCACCTACTTGTCACCTACCAGCTTGCGCAGTTCTACGGAAAT
>MCJB01052654.1:0-14618 GCA_002018475.1 Nicotiana obtusifolia | reverse complement strand
ACTTCATACGTACAATGGCCACTACAGTCGTGTCAAACGATCCGGAAATGTTATGAACAACTATCAGGACACAACCCTAAATATATATGGTGTTTCTCCACACCCTTCCTCCTCCAAAACTCCACAAATAAGTAGTGAAACACGCATCTTTACAGCAACACAAAATAGTTCACAAATCAGTCCGCTACAAGTGAATAACTCGAACTCACGGCTTCCGATCACCGTCCCGTGAGTTCTTACACACATAGAACGACTTACCAAGAATTAACAGTAGAAAACATGTATTAAATAGATCAGTAAACTCACCTTGCTTGTTAGATAACTCAGCCCTTGCTTTGGTTCCTCAAACTCTAGGGTTTACCTTCAACTAGAACTTGAAAGAGGGAAAAATCAATTAGGGTTTGTGTGGTATTATTTTGGGGAGGGGTTGCAGGGGTTCTTTTAGGTTTGAAGCTGTGAAATGATAGTGAATTATCATGCTTTAGAATCTTTTAAAAGCCCTCTCTTAACCGACTTGGGCTTTTAACTTTTAGCCCTTAATTTTGGCAAGTAGGTGATGCACCTACTTGTCACCTACCAGCCTGCGCAGTTCTACGGAAATGCAATTATCTCAATACTCTGAGATCGTATTGACAAACGGTTTGAAGAATTGGAAACTAGACCATAGACCTTTAATTTGGTAGGTAGATTACCCCGTAATTCCTTGTAAATTGGGAGAAAATTGCAGAAACATTTTACCTATCGTTTAAGTAAAATTGTGAACCTAAGTTGCGACAACTTTTGTCGACTTTTGTTTCATAACTTGTTTGACTTCAAGACTTATGAAACGGATATCATATCATTCAAATACCTTAAAACATGACATATTGGTAATGTTAAACACCTCTCGATTTTCCCAAAAACGCGAGTTACAACATCCTTAACTCGTTTATCCTCTAATACTTGTTAACCGCCCTTATATACCTTTGCATCGTTTAGGACCAATAGGATTAAACTCTTATTGTCTCAAAGGTAATTCTCTTCTCGAACCAAGGTAGACTATCTTATGGTGTAATATAACACGTACAAATATGGGTTATAACATTTGACATTCGAGTAAACAATCCCGGAATCAAGATTTGATGATTTCAATAGGTTTGTATGGTGATTTAGGACTTTAGTGTATGTTCAGATTTGAGTTTGGATGTTCCTAGAATGTTTTGGCTCTATCTATTGAAAGTTGACAATTTGGAGAATTCGAGAGTTCATAAGTTTGATGGGGATGACTTTGATGGTATCAGGTTCAGATCATTGTTCTGTAAGTTGGAATAGGTTCATTTTGTCATTTGAGACTCGTGTGCAAAGTTTGGTTGGAATTCGGATTGGTTAGGCATGAATCGGACGCTTAGTAGTTGGAATTTCTTGAAGTTAAGAAAACGATTTTTATCTTTGATTATTGGTTTTGATGTTATTTGTGTCATTTCTAGCCTTTTGATAAGTTTGGATAATATATTTGAACTTGTTGGAATAATTCCATAGGGTCCCGTTGGGCTCGGGTGTGATTCAGGAAGGTCCCTAGTGTTTTATGCATCACGTCGTATATTAGGCATCACGTTCGCGATTTGTTAGGGGTCAATGGTCAGCAGAAGTCGCGTTCGCGACTGGTCTTCCGCGTTCGTGTAGCTTGGGGCTAATTGGCCATTGTGTTCGCATGGATCTATCTGCGTTCGCATAGAAGTGATTCAGGGGCAGTGTGGATTGGTGAATCGCGATCGCGATGGCTTTTCTATGACTGCGTAGAACACTGCCGGGCTGACAATTTAAGTTGCTATCTTTGGGACATTGCACGTTATTTCATATTTTCAGCCATAGACTTCGAGATAAGGAGATTTTGAAGAGAAACTTCACAACTATATTGGAGGTAAGCAATTTTCACTTAGAGTTGGCTTTATATATTTATTACACGTGGATTGTTACACCTAAAACTTGGAATTTTGAAAGGAAATTTGGGGGTTTTGTCTACAACTTAAGAGAGTGTATTTTAGGGATTTGAGTACTGTTTTGGACCAAGTTTTGGAAACTAGTTAAATATTTGGATTCGACAAGTTATGGGTCATCGAATTTTGGTATTGGTTTCAAATTTCGGGTACGTAGGCATGGGTTGACTTTGTTTGACTTTCGGGAATTTCTTCAAAGATCGAATCTATATTGATTGGGATCTTTTCCTGTGGCATTGCTAACTTACTTAGATGATGTTTGGCTTTGTTTTGCGCAATTGGAGGGCTATACCAAGGTTTTATATCGATTCGAGCTTGAAGACTATCCCGGATAAGGTAAGTATCTTTTCACTTTTTTTTAGGGTAATTTCCCCTTTGGCTGTGATATTTGTTACGTCTTGGGATGATGTATATACGAAGTGACGAGCGTATATGCGTGCACCGTGGTTAGTCATGATCCGGGTAGTTCTTAGGCCGTTATATGTAGTATTTTGCTATCATGCTTCTTTGATATCATGTTTTCTCCACTTGTATGACTATGTGGACTATGATTCACGCTAGAAATTATGTCTAGGCTTTGTGCGTATGAGACATGATAGGTTGTTTTTGATATGCTGAGTTATCTGCCTTAATTGTAGTCTTATTTTTTTCAATCGTGATATTATATTCGAATGTTATATCTCTATGTCCGTGCAAATTTTGTATATTATCTGAATCTTGTTGGTGTCTATATTAGTGTGACACGGGTTTGAGCTGAGTTATGGCACATTGATATTGCGGCTTGAGCAAATTGATGACTGACTTGTGCCATAGAACCATGTTGATATTCGAGTTGTTGCTTTTTGGGTGCACGAATTGCGTCATATATGGCTCTAGGTGGCATTAGGCGTGGCATGTCGGTCGAGCAACTTGTACTGGGTGAGATGAGGTTATTGGACCTAGAATTAGTGCAATTAGATTTGGATAAGATATCTTTAGATAAGAATGTCCTTGGTCAACTTAGAATTCAACAATGGTTCTTGTCGGGTGAGAGAGCTCCACGACTTGTTGATTTGTTGGGTGGTTATGAATTCTACGTGTTTCCTTTATCATTAGCAATGTTGCGAATGTTTGGGAATTGGCTTTATTTGATAAGAGGTATGTTACCGATACTGTATTTGGTAATGAGCAGCTATTGTGATATGAAGATATTACTATGAATACATGAGTCATGTTGCACATCGTGTGGTTATATATTGGGAATATAGTGATGGCTTGATGCAGCTTGTTGAGACTTATACTGTGTATATCTGAGATAATCTGGTCTTTTAAGAAATTTCGAATGTTGGAAATTAGTTCTAAGGTTTATGTGCTAAGGTTAAGGAGTGAAATTCCAGTCGGGGTTTTGCTAATGGAATTATATGGATTGTGGTGACGTGGGATCACTTTGGTATATGTGTGATGAGTTTATACAGTGATTGGATGACTTTGGAATGGCTCTTGGCACGTTCGAGGACGAACTTATGTTTAAGTGGGGGAGAATGTAACGACCTGACCAGTCGTCGCGAGTTCTAGCATCACATTCAGTGATTTAAGACTTTGAGTGGCTTCATATGGTATATCATGACTCTCATGCATGTTTGGTTTCGATGCTCGAGTTGTTCAGAGTTGATTTAAAAGGGTGATTCTCAATTTTGAAGCTTTAATTTGAAGAGTTGACCAAGATTTGACTTTCGAGTAAACAACCTTGGAATCGAGATTTGATGGTTCCAATAGGTTTGTGTGGTGGTTTTATGACTTGTGCGTATATTCATAGTTAAATTTGGATGTTCCTAGAAGGTTTTGGCTCTATCTATCGAAATTTAGCAATTTGAAGAATTGAGTAGGTCATAGGTTTGACCGGGAGTTGGCTTCGGTGTTACCAAACTCCTATTGTGCTTTTGAGACCTTGTATAGGCTCTTTTAGTTGATTGGAACTTGTGTGCAAAGCTTGGTGGTGATCTAGAATGTTTTAGCGTGATTCCGACAAATTTGCGAATATTTGTTGGTTTGAAAGTTAATAGGGGATGATTTTATCTTAGATTCTTGGTTATGATATGGTTTGTGGTGTTTCTAGCCTTTACATAGGTTTGGTTAATGTATTTGGATTTGTTGGTATGATTAGACGGGGTCCCAAGGAGCTCGGTGTGTTTCAGGATGGTTCCAGACCATTTTGGGAGTTGATGGCATGGCTAGTTCTGGTGTTGTCGCACCTGCGGCCTGGCGTTCGCATTGGCAGTGTTGCATTTGCATTTTGGTATCGCAGAAGCGATGTGGGAGCAGCCTTAGGAGATCCGCATCAGCGATGTGGTAGCGCAGATGCGAGGTCCACTTTTGCGAGGAAGATGCGCATCTGCGAGAGTTGTCAGGCCAGTTAGGTGTCGCTCCTCTGGGATTTTGTGCGCTCCTGCGGAGCCACATCTGCGTACTTATTTTTTGCAGGTGCAAAGGTCGGTTGGAAAGTGTTCACGCATGCAAACTTTGTGGCGCAGAAGCAAGCTTATAGAAGAGAGCTTTTTGGTCGTAGATGCAAGAGGCCATGGAAACATGTTGTATTTTGAGGGTTTGTTCTTTTTTCATTATCTTGAGTTTTGGATGACGGAAAGAGGCAATTTTGGAGAAAATCTTCACTACTACTTTGTAGATAGGTAGTTTCCACTTGGATTTGATTGTATATCTTGATTTCCCATAGATTTACACACTTTAATCATGGAATTTTGAAGAAAAATTTGCGAATTTTGCCTACACTTTAAGAGAGTGTGTTTTTGGGATTTGAGTACCGATTTGGACTCGGTTTTAGAACTGATAACATATTTGGGCTCCGTAGGTAATGGATCGTCGGATTTTGGTATTGGTTCCGGATTTCAGGCAAGTAGGCCTGGGTTGATTTTTGTTGACTTTTTGAGAATGCTTCAAAGATCAAAGATTTATGGATTAGGATCATTTATGATGGATCTGGTTGACTTCCTTGGTTGATGTATGGCTAGATTATAGCCGGTTAAAGGTGATTTCTCAAGAAAATGTGATTGTGGAGCTCTGCACTAGCTTGGATGAGGTAAGTGTCTTGCCAAGCTTTGCTTGAGGGAATTTTTTCTAATAGTTGGTAATGTTTGCTACATGCGGGGGTGATATATATATATATGAGGTGACAAGAGTATATACATGTGTCATGGGTATTCATGCTCAGGGTAGAATTTAAATTACTCTATTCCTTGTTTGGTTGTGTGTTCTACTTGATTCTATATTTTACTCAGTTGATTGACTACGTGAGCAGAATAAACTTTGCTAAAGCTAATGTTGAGGCTTATTTTGAGCATGATGAACTATTCTTGATATTGCTGTTGTACTTGCTTTAGACATAGTCACACATATGTTATGAACACACATCCATACTTGTTTTTCTTGTGTTATGCCTCTAATAGATGTATGACTATTTGAGATACCTTTCCCACATTAAAAACTATGAAATGGGTTTTGATTCTTATTTGGGATTGATGATTAATTGGATGATGTATTGTTGGGTCCGTGGTCATATGTACATATAGGCATACATCCCATATAGGGATTATCCCTTATATATATAGGAATTATCCCACATAGGGATTATCCCTTTTATACTGGCATACATCCATGCACGGTTATTTCTCAGTCCATATGCATCATATAGGCTTATCTTTCATTCATATGGATACATCACTGCATATGGTTCTCGAATATGGACTGAGGTGATGGCACAAGGTTTCTATCATGCAGATATTGTGATATTGTTATTTATGTGGCACGGGGTTTCTACCGTGCAGATATTGTGATATTGTTATTGATGGCACAAGGTCATTGTCGTGTGGATATTGTGATATTTTTATTGATATGGCACGAGGTCATTGCTGTGTAGATATTGTGATATTGTTGTTGATTGGGCACAAGGTCTCTGTCGTGAAATATTGTGATACCGTTGTTGATTTGGTACAAGGTCTTTTCTGTGTGGTGCACGAGGCTTTATACCATGTAGTGCGTGAATATGGGTCCATCTCCCTAGGGTCACCCTCTCATGTTTTTCTCTTGATAGCGTACATGCAGGTTGTGAGAAACCGACTGGTTTATGGTAGATTGTGATATGGGATCCTATGTGATGAGTTATTGAGCATAAAGGTGAAAGCTTGGACATTCGAGTGATCCTTTGTGTACATTCATGCACTTATACGCATTATTCACTCCTACCATCTACATATGTTAGTAGATGCATTTTACTTATGTACAATACTTGTAAGTGAGCTATCGGACACCTGGAGAGTTTCGGTTTGATGTAAAAAGAGAGTTAGCATCATACATTAAAACGTTAGACATATAGAAATGGTATTTAGAAACTGATATGAAATTGGATCATTGTTATGTACAGACACTCTACATTCATGCAGGAGTATTTGAACACACATTACTTGGTGCATGTCTCTTTTAGTGCGGAGTTGGTGCAAGTTGTTTTTGATTGATCTCTTTAATTGGCAAAGCTTGTTTATTACTTTTACCCCAGTTATGCACCTTTATTATTGATAAGCGTTATTTTGTGACTGTCTCTTTGGATATATCTCTTTATTATACATGTAATTGAGCGGCACATGTTATGCAAAGTGAGTATCTTTTTGACTTAAAAGCCTCATCACTACTTCACCGAGGTTAGTCAAGATACTTACTGAGTACATGAGTCGGTCGTACTCAGACTACACTTTTGCACCATGCGTGCAAATCTTGGAGTTAAGCTGCTGTGGATGACGAAGGTTAGCATTAAAGATGTCACGCCCCGACCATGGGGAGCGCAACCGTTGCTCGACCGAGACATCCCAGTCAAGCAACCTTACTTGATGCCTTCTACCCAACCTTACCGATGAACAATTTCAGAATCAGTAACAAGAAACAGATATGGGAAGAGTAAAGTGTACCACGTTCTTTTTCCATTACTCGTAGGAGCTTCATTTACAATTTCCATAATATTACAATTCATAGTTATGAGGGAAAACTTGTTTGACAAATACCACCCTTCTAGTTCATTACCCATCATCGAACACCACCCATAACATGTCTAAAGAGCATCTAAGTGTGACAAAAGAGTAGTATGGAAGCGCCGGTGACAAGGCCCCGGCTATAACTCAAAGCACAATGTATAATGTCAAGTGACATAAGGCCCGGAACAGAATAGGGCTCACCAAAACTTGCTGAGTAGAGGGTAACTGCTAACGAGGATCAAAGCTACCCGCTGACGAACCACCTGCATCCATTAAAGATGCAGCCCCCCCGACAAAAGGGACGTTAGTACATATGAAATAGTACTAGTATATAAAGCTAAATACTCTCTCATGAAATAGAATGCCAATATAAAAAGGGGAAAACATGAAAGCAACACGGAAAAACCAATGATATCAAAATGCCAAGTTAAAACATAACAATTTTCAAAATAAGAAATTATCATTTATGGTTGGGAGATCATTAGCTTCCGATCATAACACCATACACGAGGCATGGAGTCCAATCACAAGATCGATAGGTTGAGCCATCTCTCCATGAATCAATGTGGATTGACATGGTGATGAGAATGAAATATGGTAAAAAGAAGGAGGAACCACCATGCGTGCGACATGGCATCCGATCACCACCTAATCAGCTAGGTCATCTCCCCACATATGTCGTGTGAGTTGACATCCAATCCAAGGCCAGCAATAATCTCTTCCCAATCAAGTGGAATAATCTCAACACATAAATCTCATCCCAATTAGGGGGAATAATCTCAATCAACTCCTACACCGGCACGTGTAGTTTCGGTTGTGGGCCGTTAGAACCCACCCTTCTTTGGCTCGCTAATGATACTCCCAAAAATATTTTGTTTTGTATAAAAAGTAAATAGAAATACATATGAATTCATCTCATAACCTTTCATACCATATATAGCTTCATTAGTACTTTCAACCACTCAAACACCATTATTTCATTGACTCTCTTGACCATACATAGAGTTCTTCATTCATGGCACGATGGCTGTATTTCATATACTTTCATTTCTTTACTTTCAAGTATCATTATCATAAACATCAACATATAGAATATTCCGGAAATCATGTCATTAAGTTCATTAGTAATGAAGGCTTTAAACACAAAGGATTTCTTTCCAAAGAATGGAGCAATTTGACTGGCAATCGAAGCACAAGTTAAAATCATAGATGAATGACACGCCACTTATTCTTGAAATATTTTTCCCAAAGGACAATACACAATATCAATTCATTATTATGTAAGAACTCAAAACACATTGGAAATACTTACAAAGGAGATTATGGTGATTTACGATTGAAACATGGATTCAAATCATATGCGTTAGTTGCAACCACCATATTTGAAATTTTCCCACTATGGGGAAGCATAATAGTATAGGGTCAATTCGAATGTGACTCGAGTACATAAGAATTTAGGCAAATCAAGTTTCAGAATCAATTTGGAATAGTTGGAATGAGAGTTTGAACAAACCACATTTAGAACTTACGAGGAACTCATGGATTCCGATTCTAGAAAGGAAGTTTAGCCAACATACCTTGCTTGAGCTTTCCTTAGATTACTACAACATCCCAGTCTTCTTGGAAATTCAATCTATAGTAAGATAGTGAAAATTGAATACTAATTAGAAGGATTCTCATGATACAAGTCTCTTGGGAATTTCGTCAAACACCTACTATGCAAAATCGAATGCAAGGCTCTACAATGGTAATCCCTTCCTCCCTCAACCAATTTCAACAAGAACCTACCCGAAATAATTCAGCAACCCCTCTTACTACCCTCTATTGGCACATGTATGTCCTATATCCAACTCTACAACCTACTTAGACCCATAACAACTTGCATGGAAGCTTAGGAGAAGGAATTACCCGGATAGTTGATGGCCTAGTAGGTGGCTTCCATGATTCTTGAAGATTGTGGAAAGAATGGATGAGTAGAATTTATACATCTTCTCCCTCTCTCTCTCTCTCTCTCTAAGATACTCTCTTCTCTCTAAAACATTAGGTTTTTGCCTTCAAAACGAGCCCTAGTGGCTTTTTATGAAAATGTGTTTGGGTTATAAAAATAAAAAATATTCCCTCCGAACACAACCCTGCGGTCGTAGAATGCACTGCAGAACAGCAAAATCATCCTCCAAAACCGGACTGGTTGGGTCAGGTATGCGGCAGGTCTGCGGTTCGTAGACCAATTATGCGATCGCGAAATGGACTGCAGAATCACCCTCCGGAATTTTCCATGCTGAATTTGCGACGGAAGTGCGGACCACAAAATGGAAATATTGTCTTATAATGGACCGCAAAAGAACCTGCAAAATTTTAACTTCGTCTGCTCAACTCCGCGATGGGTATGCGACCCGTGGAATTGATCTACAATCGCAAAAATGGCCTCAGAATCGCCTCCTTCTGCAAAAATTTCCACCATACAACTCGTTAGCCTACCCCGACACCATACAACCTTAAATTCCTTGGAAAAATTTTATGAGGCGTTACAGAAGATGTACCTGTGTTCCAGATATAAGCTACCACTTGTTCTTGGTAGTTTAGGATTTGTACTTCTGCTTATGTATATTCAAACACATGTTGTATTTTAGCTTTGTAAATCTAAATCTTAGTGACTCATGACTTGTACTACCAATCATAGGGGTAACTATATGGATTTTCATCTTATTATTTATTGATATTTATGATCTTACATTTTAGTATTATTATTCATTATTTGTCTTACCTAGCATGTAAAGGCTAGGTGCCATTACAACTAGGCGAGATTTTTGGTCGTGACAAGTTGGTATTAGATCTCTAGGTTCATAGGTTCTACGAGTCATGAGCAAGTGTCTAATAGAGTATAACGATCGATATGATGACGTTCATACTTATCTTCGAGAGGCTGCATGGAATTTAGGAAACTTAACCTTCTTTCCCATCCTTAGCGTGAAAATTTGTTTTAGCTATGCACCGATGGCTTGTGGTGTCATAGATGAGGTGCAAGATATGTTTCTATGTTGTGAATGTAGGCCAGTTTGGTGGAAATGAGGCTAGGTTTAGACGACAGCTTGGGCTCAGCAGTTTCAGTTGTATAAGTACATGAGTTTGGACTTTTATATCCGGTAGTATCCCTAGAAGTGGAATTGATTGCTTCGTAAGTTGCAAGATAGCTATATGGTAATATCCCTAGGAGTGGAATTGATGGCTTAGTAAGTTGCAAGAAAGCTATATGGCAGGTATTATGTGACTGAGGACTATGCTTAGATAGTGTGGATATACGAGAAGGACTAGTTTGCGATGTGAAGGGCTATAGATGTTTAATTATCATCTAGATTTGGATTGCAGTCTTGAGTTATGAGTGTGTTGGTGGATCTTTCAAATGTTCATTTGAGGAATGAAGTGGATTTTTTATCTAGTTGACGGGCGTAGAATCGGCAAAATTAGTTGATTGCATAAGCAGTTGTGACCATGGTAGGGTCACATAGAGATGTTGGGTTGAGGGTAAGAAAGTAGGTTATCTCCCACGAGAAGGTTTGAGGTGTGTTATTCATATGAGGCTTCTATTCAGTTTAATAAACTACTGTTTTCGAGCACTTGAGGAAGTTGGCTTGATAGTCACGAGGATATATGCACTCGACAGATGATCGGAGTGTGTTTTGACTAGTGCTACGTGAGCTTATAAGGAGATTCAGCTGGATAACAGTGCGAGGTCTTGGCAAGGTAGGAAGGAAGGGTATTGTGGGTTATTTGATTACAAGGCCTCGTAAAATTTACCAAGAACTTGAGGTTTTGTGGTGCCGAGGTAGGCTAATGTATTAGAAGGGTATAGATAATTTTTGCAGCTAACAAGCTCATCACGGTACGAACTTTTTGGGTTGTGCAGAGCATTATGGAGTTGGTAGAAGAAATTGGCAGAACAAGGCATTTCTGCAGTCTCTTATGCGGCCGTAGATTAGTTCCACGGGCAGCAGAATAGCCACAGAGTTGAAAAAGAGAAACTCACTTTTTGAAGGTCATTTTGCGGTCCATTATACGATCACATAACAATTTTGCAGAACCAACATGAGAAATTTCGAAGGGAGATCTCGCAGTGCGTTATGCGAACGCATAACGGATATGCGGACCACAGATCTGTCATAGACTCGACCAGGCCAGCCCACTTTTGGAGGACCATTTTGCGGTCCACTTCGGGGACCGCATACTTGTTTTGCGGTCCAGTTTGCAGTTGCGGACCTGGCGCGTAGGTTGAAAATTGGGAACTTTTACCCAACTTCATTTTAATAAAAAGACCTTGGGGGTTATTTTAGAAGGCTACAAAATGTTTTAGAGAGAAGGGAGTATCTTAGAAAGAGAGGAAGAAGCTCCAACTATTTTGCTCATCAATTCTTGTCCAATTTTGAAGATTCAAGGGAAATCACTCACTAGGCCACCACCTATCTGGGGTAAGTCCTTGTCCTAAGCTTTCACAGAAGTTTGTTATGGGTCTATGTAGGCCAGAGAGTAGGAGATAGGACATGCATATATTGATAGAGGTGTCTTGGAGGTTGTTGAATTACCTGGGATGAATTGTTACTTGATATTGGTTGTGAGGTGAAGGAAATCTTATGAGAGAACCTTGTAGTCAAATTTGCACACCTAGTGCTTGATGAATTTCCTAAATGAGCTGAACCTATGAACCCCTTCCTAATTATTGTTCAATTTTGTAATATCTCTAATAGATTGAAGCCGCTAAGAGTTTTGGAATGTTGTAGTACTCTAGGAAAGCTCAAGCGAGGTATGTTGGCTAAACCTTTCTTATAGAATCAGGTTCCATGAGCCCTTTATGAATTCTAAGCGCGGTTTGACCAAGCTCTTTTCCTTATTGTGCTAAATCATCACAGATGTTTAACTTATTGAATGTCTAATTACTCTAATCATGTCTCAATTGTCTATATGTATATCATGCTCATCCTAGGGAAATAGTCCAAGAATGATTGAATCATCAAACAATACGAACTCAATCCATAGTTCCATTGAAAATCACTATGCTCTTATTTGTAAATGTTTCCAATGTGTCCTAAGGCCTTATGCATTCATGAACTGAAGCTATGGTTTTCCGGTTTATTTATAAGAGTCTTTAAATGATTTATAGTCCATGTCAAATGAAACAATGAAAGTATGAATTATGAAAAGCAGCCATCGTGCCAAGAATAAAGATTACCTTTGTGGCCAAGAGAGCCAATGAAGTGAAAGCAAGTATGAAAGGCAATGAAACTAATGTGATTATTTTATATGATAATTTGGGAGAATCGTTAGGTCACCGAGGAAGGCTGGGTTATAAATGCCTAAGCCTGAAACTACACGTACTAGTGTTGGGATTGATTGAGGGATAAATTCCCGTTACATTATATTGAGATTATTACCCTTAATTGGGATGAGTTAATAGCTAGAAAAGACTATGTCGACCGACACGGCATTTTGGTGAGATGGCTTAGCCGATCGAGCAGAGATCGGACGCCATGCCGCGCACATGGTGGTGTTGTGTTTGCCAACCCTCATACTTTAGGGTGGACGGCTTAGCGGATCGGGCGGAGATCGGAGTCCATGCCATATTCTTGATGGTGTATCGGTACTAAAGATCTCCCAACTTAAAATATTGATATTTACTTAGAGATTTACCTTACTCTTAACTTGGCATTTTAATATTATTTGGGTTTCTCATTGATTTTATGTTTCTCTCCTTTTTGTTATACTCTATTCCATGAGAGAGTGCATAGATTTACATACTAGTACTTTTCCATATGTAGTCCCTTTTGTCGGGGACACTGCTTCTTTAATGGATGTAGGTGGTTCCACAACGGGAGGCATCGATCATTGCTAGTAGTACACCCTCTTCTCAGCTAACTTGGTAAGCCCCACTTCCTCTCGGGGCCTTGTGTCTTTTGATCCTTGTACATAGTGTTTTGAGGTATAGCCAGGGCCTTGTCACCAGCACTTTCGTACTGCTCTTCTGTTCCATTTAGAGGCTCCATAGACATAGTGTGGGTGGTGTTTTGATTTGGGAAAATAGACTATAAATGTTGTAGTTATTTGGTGTTCCACTTTGAAATCTTTTGGTAATCATCAATGCAGCTGTTGTAAGTAATGAAGCATGAGATTTAACTCCTTTATCCTCTCCATGTCTATCTCTTATAAATTATTTCCAGTTGCTCATGGTTAGGGTTGGGTAGAAGGCATCAAGTAGGATTGCTTGACAGGGATGCCTTGGTCGAGCGCCGGTCACGATCCCCGAGGTCGGTGTGTGACAAGCTTGGTATCAGAGCTTAAGGTTTTAAAAATGTCCTAGGATGTCTCGGAGCCGTGTCTAGTAGAGTCCTTCTTATTAGTGAGGATCCATTCTCAAGCCTTATGGCGTCAATCCAGAATATCCGTTCTGCCATATATTCATAGCTCAAGCCAAGGATTTTCCACGAGAATTATTATGGTTTTTCTGGTACCTATGCCATCAGTATTATATTTTCATGGAATTCAAATGCAACGTCTTCAAGGATTTTGATGCCATTGCACCAGCGCTTAGAATATTTTTATTATGGTTCAAGCCTAGAAGATATTGGATTAAATGTTTCAATGATTCCTACGCAGCAAAAATATTCATGTTTTTTAGGCCAGTGAAGATTATTAATGGAAAAGTCCAGGCGCAAGCAGATGCATCATTCTGGTGGAAATTTCCCGTGTCCATTTTATCCATGGAAGAAGAATATAGCGAGGCACAAAGAATCATTTTCCAGTAAAATAGATGCATCCCAAAAGAGATATGGCCAAAAGAATGGGCAAGCTGGAATTATACCAGTACCCATCCTCACTGGGAAAGAGTCCGAGAAGCAGCAAAAGAATATCAAATACCTTATGAAGTCATCCGAGAGAAAATCATTAATGATATTTCCAGATTAAGGCTACGGATTAGATCTCTCAGTCCGGCGGGAAAGGAACCTAGCAGTGAAGAACCGTCAAGTTCCAGACACTATTTCACAAGGTCCTCGAAAAGATGCCTGGAAGGCAATTCAGTGATCGATAAAGGATAATTTCCTTAATCCTTGCTAATCCCACCTTAATCCTCCATTACCTATCAAAAAATCCTCAAAAATATCCTACCCATGCCAAAACAAATTCCCACATCTTTCCATAACTAGCCGGGCCCTACTTCTTGTTGTTTTCCTACCATAATCATCCAAAAACTCTCAAAACATATCCTACCTATGCCTAGACAAATTTCCACATCTTTCCATGCTATGCGGGCCCCATTTCACCTTGTTTTCACATGCTTTCACATGCCTCCACATGCTTCTTCACATGCAACACAATGGAGTCACATGGCGTCACATGCTTTCACATGCTACACCATGTATATTTCAACCCGTTCACATGCTTTCAAGTGTTTTTAGTGGTTTGCCTAAAGTCCTTCACATGCCAAGAAGGACCCGCTTGTAGATAAGTTTGCCATGTAAGATAGGTTTGCTTTCACGGAGTCTCTTGCTCTGTTCCTTATACTGTGGTATCAGAGCAGCAAAAGAATATCAAATACCATATGAAGTCATCCGAGAGAAAATCACTGATGATATTTCCAGAT
>MCJB01052653.1:0-22678 GCA_002018475.1 Nicotiana obtusifolia | reverse complement strand
GACCTAACAAGGCAAACCCCGAAACCGGCAAACCAGGCTAAGGCCTTATTAAAGCTAACAAAGCACAAAGGGAATTAAGACCGATCTTGGCAATCCCGATTTACGGCCAAGGCCGGATCAAATTAAAAAACTCTTATTCGATCGAAGCTTGAAAGAACAGGACTTCGAGACAAAGTTAAGGTCAAACCTATTTGATAAGGGTCCAAAATTTTGCTAAGGCATGACCCCGATCCCTATAAGCTTAATGGTTGAAAACAGAGCAAATGATCACTTGTTTAAACCGCTTTGAACAAGGCTAAGTCCAAGCTAATTACCTCTTTGAACAAGGCTAAGGCCAAGCTAGTTATCGCTTTGAACAAGGCTAAGGCCTAACCGATTATTAATGTGTTCTGAATTTACTACAAGGCTAAAGCCGGGCTAACTATTAATTAGTCGGTCGCGATTTACGATCCTAGCTAAGGCAAGATATTATGACACATGAGAATCAAGGAACAAACTTGAGAAATATTGAATAAATATCATCATACAAGGTGGGATAGTTACATTCATTTAGGCTGTAGAAAATAAGACAATGTCAATCCGAGCCGTCTTCGTATTCTTCAGGAAATGTTTTCCTTCTCATTTCATCCTCGACTCTCGATGCCTCAGCGACATCGGAAGACAAATCGAAGCCACGGGCCTGAAGCTCCTCGAGAACGGAAAGGCTAGTTTGGCATTGAGTATATTTGGTCAGCGCCTTTGATTGCTCGTGAGCTACTTCAGCATCAGCTCTATACTGAGCTATCAAGCCATCAGCTTTGGCCTTAGTAGCAGCGATTTCTGACTTTGCTTCCTGAAATTGGTTGGTCAGGGCCACCCGGTCTTGGTTGGACGATTCAACTTGGAGCTGATGGTATTCATTGTCCTTAGTCAGGGCTCCGATTGTTTCTTGAGCTGCCGAGACCTGTCCTTGGAGAGCCGTTGTCTCTGCAGTTAGAAGCTCGGTCTTGATTCTCCAACTGCTCGCTTCATCTTTTGCCTCACTTAGCTTGGATCGAAGTCGATCCAACTGGTTGTCCGTTTGCCCCAACCGATCAACGCAAGAGGCACGTTCTTTCCTTGCGGAGTTCAGTTCGGCTCGAAGATTTGCCAATTCATTTTCAAGCCGCTGACGTTGCTCCCACTCTTGTGCCATTCCTTCCTTGATACGAAGGAACACTTCGTGATGAAGCACCGATGACTGTGGAAAATTCAAGCAGAATATTTTCAGTGTGGGTTGTGAACCAAAATATTTAATATAGTTTAAGGTAAACAGGAAAACTTACTTTGTTCAGTGCCTGTTGAGCTTCATTGAACAAGCAAGCCCAGTCCACAGCGTTCATCGCAGCCCGGTCCTCTTAGGTTGCCAAGCTGTAGAGATAGCTTGCTATGCCTACCGGGGGGCCTAATGCTCGGGCGTCCTCGGGGATAGCAAGGGTTATCACCCGCCTCCTTTCAGGGTTCGAGCTCGGTGCGGGGAACTTATCTACTAGCTTAATACCAGCCGACGTTCCACTTGTTTCGGCTGGGGGACTCCTTCTGGGGATTTCAAGGCCAAAAGTATCGGCCGATGGCACCCCGTCAAAAAATTCCTCGAAGGTCCCTGCCGTGGCCGGCACCTTGCTCGGCGTATGTATCCCAGCATCTCGGATTGTCTCTGAGAAGGAGGGAGAATGCGCCATCTCGGGAATTTCCGAAGATCTCCGTGCCGCCTCCTGCACATTGGCCCGATCTTCGGCCCTTGCTCCCGTCTCAATATTTGCTTCTGGGGAGGCACCGGTTTCCTCCATAATGAGCTCGGGGACTTCCCGAGGGGTTTTGTCATGTTTAGGGCTCTTTGCCTCCTCGGAGTCGTCACTCAGATCGGTAGAGGCATCGGGAGCTGTGATCTTACGAGCCGCCATCTTCTTTCTACCTCTCTTCTTTTTGGGCTCAGCATTGTCGGGAGCCCTTTTTCTTTTCTTTCCTCCTTCCTTCTCCGACACGGGAAGGGGACGAGGAACTGTCCCACCGGTAATTGCCGACCTCAACTCGGCATCCTTCGAGAGACCTGCAAAGCATATTTTCAGAATGTTAAATATTGGTGCCGGTTGTTTTGGAAAAGATGAGTATAGATGAAGCTCACCATGGTTCTTAGCCTCCCAAAGACCTTTCGATATTTCCCTCCAGGCCCGCTCGGAATAGGACCTCTGGGCCACGATTTTCCTGACCCATTCCATCAGGTCATCGATCACGGCCGGTACCTGGGAAACGGTTGCACATGATAACACATCAGTTATACGCTGAAAGACAGTAATGAAAGAAGTCAAATAGGGAAGCACTTACGTCTTGTGTTCCACTTCTCGGGGAACGGCATATTATCGGCAGGGATCAGGTCAGAAGTTTTAATTCGGACGTATCGGCTCATCTAGCCCCGATCCCTGTCTTCATCAATGCTCGAGAACGGAGCCTTACTGGCCCGACGAGCTAGTTTAATCAGCCCCCCTCGGAACATTCAGGGACTGTATAATCGAAGCAAATGGTCGAGGGTAAAAGGGTGTCCCCTGTCGACCTTATCTATGAAAAAACGAATAAGATAAACTATACGCCACACAGAAGGGTGGACTTGAGCTAAAGTGACCTGATATCTCCTATAAAACTCGACAATCAAAGGGTCTATGGGTCCTAATGTGAACGGGTAAGTATATACACTAATGTACCCCTCCACATGTGTGGTAATGGCTTCATTGGGAGAAGGTATTCTTATTTCCTTATCAGTCCAATGGCACTCAGCCTTCACTCTCTCAAGGTGTTTTGGGGTGATTGAACTGATATAGTCTGAAACCGGTTCACCTCGACCGGGTACCGGGGACGGCTTCTCGACCTTAAAGTCTGAGCCTATGAAGCATCCCACTGGTATGAAGGCCTTCAATGGGGGCTCCCTAGAGGTTTCTTCAGTGTGGATGGGCTCAGCCTCTTCAACAGGCTGAGCGGGAGAAGTCTGTCTCTGGGGAACTGATTTAGAAGTTTTGGCCATTGAAGTAGCAAGAAGCAAGGGAGATTAGAAGGTTTCTGATGGAGAAGATTAAGAGTTTTTCTAGTAAAAAAGGTCGAAAGAAGCAAAGTGGTTAATAGCGTGAAGACAAACAGACTGATTCAAAGGGGAAGAAAGTATTTATACTTTCCCCAAAAAGCGGCGGCACAAAGCACGAGGTGAGCGGCATTAAATGCACGCATTAAATGCATTAAAAAGATACAAGGTTCTGCGGAAGCGATAGGTAATGATTTCTTGCATCGACGGTTGTGTGCATCACAACGCCGCCGTCACACATAGGATCTTTTTGGGGATAAGCAATTTTGACAGCTTTGCTTCCGCGTCACGTTTAGCGGAGATATCGATTGTTTAGCCAAAAGATTCGAAGGTTGATAACTCATGTCGTTTTTTATCCTTACTCTCCAATAAACGAGGGGACTATCTGTATTAGGTCGGATACCACCGAGTGAAGTCAGGTCCGGGCGCAATACGAGGCCGAGCTGCACCGGTCCGAAATTAACAAATCGGACACAGAGGCTGGAGCAGCCGAAATGGGGCAACCGATATCGGTCGGCCAGGGGGCATCTCGTGACAAGGGATCAGTTTCGAACCGGATATCTCGCGAATTCCGGATATTTCGCCGGGAGCAAATATCTCAACCGTTATAGACGTTAAAGCATCATTTTAGGATATTTCGTCCCGTAATTCAAGGGATTTACTTTGTAATTAGACTTTTACCATGTTTAGGACTCTTTTAGCTACCTATAAGAAGAGCATTCAACCATCACTGTAGGACACGACACATTCTGAGAGAAAATACTGATAAAGTTACTGTTCATCGCCATTATTACTGTTCACTAAGCTTGCCTATTTCCTATATTTCATCACCAGCTATTTAATTCTTGTGGTTTGGCTATTTCCTTTTGCTTATTGTCCTTTAATCATTTACATCATATTTTTACATCGTATCAAATCGATTCACGGATCCTTAGCACTACGAACAAATTCAATTGTTATCCGGATTTAAGGGTAAACAGATACACTGTGAAACCAATAGGCTCGGAACTTTTGTTTTTGTCCGCATTTCGGTCTCTCTTGCTATTTCTGTTTTTTTGCCTTGCAGTATTTATATTTGAATATAGAATATTGTGATGATCCGATAGGTTATTTTGAATTCTAGCCCTTATTTCTATATTTCGAGATCTCCATTAACTCCTTTTAGTATTTCTCGATTTGCGGGCACATTCCATGTCTTTTTTCAAAAAGATTTTATGTGAAAAATTGAAGAAAACATGAATTTTAGCATTAAAAATGACCTGAGTTGATTACGGTCAATATTTTATGTAAATAACTCAAGATCAGTATTTTGACAATCTTGGTGGGTCCGTATCGTGATTTTGGACTTGGGCGTATGCCGAAATTAAATTCGGAAGTCCCTAATGTTGATATCCAATTCTGCTCTCATATTTTTCAATTAGTATATATATTTTCAAAATATCATTTTCCATCATTAATTAATTCACAAGAGTTATACAAGTATTTTATATAGTTTTTACAATTCTTTTTAAAAAAATAAGCTTTAGAATTGATTTTCATGCATTTAAATTACTTGAATATTTATTAATTAACTCTTAATTTTTGTGCTGAATTAATCATCTAAAGCTTTTATTTGCATCTGCATATATGTTTCAGAAAATTTTATTTTATTTTATATAATTATAATTGTATTTTAAGCTATTTACATAATTTTGTAATAATAGCCTATATGTTGTGCATAATTACACTTTTATTACATTATTTGTACCCAAATAGAATTTTATATTTTTATAATATTAAATTATTATTCTCAAGCATCTTACCACCCAAAAAATATTTTTGTTGGTTGTTAATTACATTTTATAAATATTTTTATAATTTTTTGGGTATTTAATTTGTAGCCCAAATTTGGGGCTAACTTTTGACCAAACAGACCCAAATCACTGGCTCAGAGATCCCCAATTCTTAGCCCAAACTCCTTTCGCCCAAAACAAATGACCCCTCTCCCAAACCCGGTCGGGACCCGTTACAACGAGCTGCTCCGTTTTCTTCTAATCCTAGCCGTTGATCTCACCCACAATCAGCCCTCTGCTTTAAGCTAGTCAAACCCACCCAAAACTCTACCATTTCTCTAAGACCGCCGCTCCTAAATCCTCTCTTCTCCTCTCCTCTCAAACCCTAGCAGTCGCCTCCCTTTTTTCTTCCAACCCAGACCTCAACATGGAATTACTCCATGATTCTCTTTCCATTTATGTTCTGTCTCATTTTTTTATTACACGATTTCGGTATCACATAGTACTCGCCTATTTTTGGCAAGTGTCAGGCTCCGAATCGAGGGAATTAAACTCCATTTTGTTTAAATCTAGATGATATTTCCTCAGTATACCTCATTACCAGGCTGTATGGGTCCGATTCAGTGAGATCTCTGACTATTTATGTTCTCCTTCTTGAACTAGGATTTACTCGATTTTTCTAAATTTATTCTAAATTGATTTTGCATGCTTTCTTTCCTTATTTTTGTGTTTGGTTACTTATGTTTTCTTGTTTGTTCGTTCAATTTTACTACTATATAAACCCCTCCCCTAATTACCTTTAAGGGACCTTAGACTATTATTCTCTCACTCTCAGTTGTTCTTTACTATTCTGAAACTTGAGCTCTTGGCCAGCTGAAAGCTAAGGCCACTGGAATCCTCTCTATACCCCTCTATTGCGAGCACTGCACTGGGCTCATTCGAAGCTCCTGTGAACTCTGACGCACTATGGTTTGGAGTTCTTGCTGTTATTCTTACTTTGCTACTGATTATTCTCTATTTGTTGTTAAACTGGCAAACTGGTAAGTGTTCAATCCCTCACAATTGTGTTTCTTCTCTGTTTGTGTTCATGCTTCTGAACATCTGTGTTATGTGGACCATTCCGAGCCAATATGATATTGTAACGACCTCAATTTGAATTTCTTCTGCAACCCTTAATCAGAACTTGCATGAGTTTTCTTATGTTCATTTAGTGCAATCGATTTGGGAAGAGTTCTAGGCTGTTGTGTTTGTTTGAGGCTGTGATGTTTATATATGCTTAAATTCCTAGTTTGACTGTCTAACATTGAACCCTTTTCTCATGTCTCACTCCGAACACTTGCAATGAAACTCCTATGAAATTAATGCCTACCTAAAATTTGCTTTAATGAGTCCCTTTCATCTAAACCCTTTATGTGTAATCTACTGGTACCCTGCAAATTGATCCCTGATCATCCCATATTGCAACACTGTTTTAATATCTAGCCAAATATGTTTCTCTGTTATTTGTAACTTTGACGATTGTGTTCCCCGATTTGTTAATCTTGTACCCTCCAGTATGGCCTAAACTTGTAGTTAAATCTCAATGAATTTAGCTTCTTCTGTCACATGGGTAATTGGTATAAGTCTTGAAATCTGCCTTTCTTATTAACCTTAAATTATTATGTTTACCCTGAGCTCTTGAATTTTGAGTCTTTGTGTTACACCAGTATGTTAAGTTGTTTGTTGACTGTTGTAAGACGACACTCACCGGTCTGTTTGTTATATTGTTTAGGCTCTCATGATAGAAACATGCATGTGAAATGGCTATTCTCTTAACTATAACTTTGTCTTCCTTCTATGATTAAGGTTCCTAAGTCCAAAGTCCCTTTTACTAGTTCTAAATCATACCTTGAGCTTGATTTCTGAAACTTGGCATTATATGTATTCACTCTGTTAATTAAATAGACATGCCTCTTAAGTCTTCCTAGTGTGTGGCTGCGTTCAGCATGCTATACCCTTTCCATTTATTGAGTAATTGCTCACTCATGAACTTATGTTGTTTTCGGTGTAAAACTTGCTTTGTTGAAGACAAGCCCTATTGATTCTCCTAGTTCTCATGTTCTCGACAAACTCAATCCTTTCACTTTTGCTTTTAAAATCATGTGAGTTCTACTAGCAGTCATATAATCTTGTCGCCATGTGACATTGCTTCAGGGCTGTTTAATTGATTTCATGTGTCCTCCATTAACTTATGTGGTTAAGTGGTCAATCTATAATTGTTGGGCTTGGTATAAGTTCATGTGTGGCCTTGGGCTGTGCAAGGAGACACACTCTCCTTTTTGAAATGTGTTTGGATCTAGGCCTACTATTCGTATTAAAGAAAGCTTGTCGAAGGCCCAAGCAATACTGGGTTACTCTTCTTGGGCCTGATCCCTGGCCTGCAGTTGTTCCTTTATGTAATATTTGTACCTGTGCTCATTATCTAGGACTGTAATAATTTTGTAAACAAACAACGGGTGTTAATGAAATCGGGGGAAACCGGTATATTCTAGCACAAACAGATAAAGAGCATGCCTATAGGATTTACCTGCTTTTGCTACCTTGTTCGACATGTTTTTTTTTCCGTACACACATAGAACCAGGCCTATAGGAAACCACACACTTCACTTAACCTGTCTAATACATGTACACTATTAAAGCATGTTGGTTTGAGTAAATATTGTACCAGTTTCCGTGTCTATTGATGTGCACTATTAGACAACATGTCTATAGGAACCAAACACCAATAACTACTTGTTTAGTTATTAGATAGCATGCCTATAGGATGCAATAATACATACCTTTGTAACGCTCATCTAGATATCATGACTATAGGGTCTTAACTAATTGATTAATCGACTACTACTGTTATTTTCATTGCACTGCCCCGCCTAGATGACATGTCTATAGGGATAAAGTGCTTTATAAACCAGGTTCAATTCATTATAAATCTTGCCTATAGGATATTGTCACTCGTCTAGAAAGCATGTTATAAATCAACGTTGCTAATTCTGAGCTTTCAAATAGTTTTTACTGTTACATTGTGTGAACAGTTCAGAGATCATGCCAATAGGAGCTTTTTAAACGCTTGTAATCTGCGACTTCATTACTCAGAAACAACAATGTTTTCATAATACTGGAATTCAGAATCACCTAGAAACCATGCCTATAGGACTCTAAGTCTCGATTATGAAATCACGTACTGCCTAAACTGCCCGCGTGCATTTGTTGTTTATGTGTGGAGGCTAATTTGGGCCTTTAATTGTCTTTATGTGAGGTCCTATATTTTATGAATGTCGCTTAGTTTTATCATTTTATGCAACCTAGGTGAAGTCTAGAACTATCCAAATAGTAGGTCCAAAGCCTCCTAGACCATAGGTATGGGACGGGTAGTGCACGCATAGGATACGATTTAGAATTGAATTAGAGCGCCTTTGAGTAACAACTTCAACATAGTAATTGGATAGCAGGGGATGATAGTCTGTGCGGGCTGAATAGTATGAGCAACCCCTACCTTAAGAGAGTTGCGAAGTATTATTTATGTTACACGGGGTGATCCTTTAGGCTAAAATCTTAGGACCCCCACTTTCTTTATGTACTGGTTATATACGCTTAGTCATTTAATACAGAACAATGTAGTTATATCCTTGTAATCATTAAGATCCATACCGATTCTCATGTGTTATAGTAAGACTCTTCAAAATTTCCTTTTGCTTATTTGCTCACCTAGTCTAATTACATAATCCACATAGTTTAAAGTTCGGCCGGGACCCAAAGTTGTGGACCTCGAAGAGTGCCTAACACCTTCTCTTTGAGGTAATTTGATCTCTTACCCAATCTTTGGTGACACGGACTAGTCAAATAGAGTTACTTGCGAATATGTGCCCTACTGCACCTCAAAATCGTTAGGTGGCGACTCTTCTCTTTTAACACCCTTATTTAAAAGAGTTGTTATTCGAAGCCCGCTTTCGCAAGAAAACAGGGCGCGACAGCATAGAGACTCTACTGGGGAATTACACTTAGGCTCTTACCATAATGAACTTGACTTATGTGGATTACTTTCTTTGTTACATGCTCATCCCTTCCCTTATTCTCTTTTGTTTGTTTAAATTTTCTATGACATGCACATCCCTTTCCTTATTCTTCTTCGTTTGTTTAAATTTGCTATGACATGAACATCCCTTTCCTTATTCTCCTTTGTTTGTTTAAATTTGCTATGACATGAACATCCCTTTCCTTATTCTCCTTTGTTTGTTCATGAACCTCCCTTTCCTTATTCTCCTTTGCTATAGCATGTATGTCCGCTCTTCATTTCTTTTCATCTTGACTGCTACATTACTTTCTCGCACATTTTCATAAGCCAAACTGACTTCTTTCTTTTGTCTTCTTTTCTTTTGTCTTCTTTTCATGTTCACTTTGCTATTTTATTTACTACTTTTACGTACTTTTATCATGCAAATACTTGACAATGTGTTATTATTTCTGCATAAAGCATGCTCCGCATCATACTCCACTCGTGCCCATTATCAACATAGTGGCGCTTGATGAGTGTTCGCGCTTTTCTGAAATCACCTTTTTGAAATTGTAAAGGTTTATTTGTGGTAAACTAGTCGATCAGTGGTGCAGTCGATGGTCCGGTGCCTTTCCCTCTCAAGCTGCCCACTTCGGAGTACCAGTCTAGACCCTTCTAGAAACCCTACTCCAATTTGAAAATTTACATGCATCACGCTAAACCTAGTGCGGGTTGAAGCGTTATTGACGTAACAACCCACTAAGATGAGCCTTGTCCAAAGTCTGACAGGATTTCCACAATACCAATGGACACTATCATATTATGTGCATTACTTGGAGAAAATGTGCTAACATATGGATTATTATTGCGTAAGCAGTCAAATCTGGAGGGAAAAAGGGCTAACCTTTGTTGTTTGCAGAAAATGAAGCATGAAATCCCCAGGTTCTGTATGGTCCAAAACATCCAACCTTTGCTACTTGACTGGTGGAAGACCTTGCAACTTGCGACAAAAATCATGTGAGAAGAGTACTTGTTGACTTGCCATACTTGCTAACATTCGACCAAATAGGGAATTGATTGAGTTGCTACCATGTTCTGGGATGAGAAAAGAGTTGTTTTCCGATTTGGCAATATAGAAATGACTCCTCTCCTAGAATAAATATGAGGCTTCTCCAAGTTGCCATGGGATAGTTCGGGATTACTGGTTCCAAAGAATCGCATTCCCCACGGGTTTTTGAAAATGTTGGGTTTTAAGAAGAATGATGAGCTGCTCTGTCTAAAGAAATCATACATCCCTTTTGAATTTCTTTACGAGCATTATGGGCATAGTAATTTGTATCGTCTTCACCATGACGAACTAGCCATTACTTCGTTGGTATGGGTGCACCGCCGGGTTTATGTGTTCATTGTCTTCTTCTTTGGGCTGTTGATATTTCCAATGAAAGGGGGAAGGATTCATACTCGCTTAGCCATGGTCGCCTGGACCTTGATGGATGGCGTCGAGGTACAAACTTAGACCATCATCCCTATGATCTTAGCTGAGATGTACCGTGCTTTAGATCGGTGCAAGCGGGGATTTGGACACTTTGAGGGTTGTAATCTATTGTTACAAGTCTGGCTGCTGGAACACTTTAAGAGAGGAGAGTACCGTCAAGAGCTTCTGTGAAGGCCACTAAATGACTACATAGCCAACCATAACCCAAAGAAAATGATATTCATCCTGGTCAGTTTTGTATAGCCTGGAAATACTATAAGTTGGGTGCGTTTCTTTAGCAATCTGACAGACGAGCAGGTGCATTGGATGTTTGAATGGTTTTCCAGTAGTGAGTTCAATATCAGGTTAAAGGGGAATACTTATTTGGTACTGATTAGGTTGCGAGGCATCTATCCTTATGCTCCTATAAGGTTAATGCGACAAGCTGGGATGAAACAAGTCATACCTCGAGTTTCCAACATGGTCCAGTACAAGGTAGTTTTTAAAGGAGATGTTATTTCGTTTAAGTTCGAGGTGAAACACATGTGGAACCAAAAGATCATTGTGGAAACAGAAACCATCGAGTCAGACAGGTATCACGCTGGTCATATGTACTACTATCTATCATGGCTGGAAGACGACGTAGCGGGGGAAGTCAAGCGAGGTGTCAATCTTTAGGACAAAGTAATAGATGAAGTGGTTGAGGCATAGGTTAAGTATAAGAGGCTATGCAAAAGGGTGTTCAATTCCAAAGCTAAACATCTGGAACAGCACAAAGTGAACATGGAGGCGATAAAGGAATGGACGAAGATTGCCACTAAGTCAACAGAAAGATTGGAATACTTGGAACAAGGATTGATGGAGCAAGAAGGGAAGATGAGAAAGAGACTCTCGGATTTCCAAGGCATGGATGATGGTGAAGGAGGACATCAAGCAAAAGCTTACTTGTTGTTGGATATGCGCGATCTGGGAAACCTGATTGATGGAGTCAAAAGAGCCAAGCATAGAGAAGGTCCTTCAGGGACCAAGTTGACTATGAGATGATGTTCTTTATTGCTTTCTAGCTTAGATTTCGATGTAATAAGTCTAAATGCCATTAGTAACTTTATTATTGTTGTCATTTTAGTGAAAGTTTGATTCGACTCATTTTCGCATTAATGAAATGAAGCAAATGTTGGCATCAATTTTCTCCAATTCTATGTGTCGCTTAGGCCTACCTCAGAGGCACAATGAGGTCCCCAAAATTAAGACGCGAATTATTACGTGAATTTTTTGAAACATGTTTAAATATTTCAAACACTCTTTTATTTCACCTTACTAACTTGGTTACCTTTGCTTTTTCTTTTCTTTTTTGATTATTCCTATTCCCAAAGGTTGGTTCGTGCATACTGGCATCACCAGCATACCACACCAGATCCAGAGGGCCTCCACCTCCTCCTCCACCAAGCGAACCCAAAGGCAAAAGAAAAGGAAAAATGGATGATTTAAGTGGTATCAGGAAAGACAATGCTACTATGGCGAAAAACGTTGAAACTTCAAATGGCCGAAGTACTCCGGTACAGAATGAGTTGGTCTTACCTTTGGTGTAGAAAATTCTGGAACTACAGGGCGAGCTTGAGCAGGTACGAAACTTTGCAAACCTCTCCCTTACCCTCAATGTTCCATAGCTCAACCAGCAAAACCCGACTATCCAGAACCAAATACCACAACCCGCAACCAAATCCTCCCGCACCACACCAGTATCCCGTACCTCCTTAGAACCTTCACCTGTCACCAGTACCAACCCCTCAACAACACTACCATAATCCAACTCAATACTCACAAACCACTACTTATCACACTCCCCAAAATACACTATAACCTACTCCCGATCCCAAAACTCGACCAATGACCACCCATATACCCAAGTTCCAAGAATCCATCAAAGAAATATGATATATATGGAAACCTTACCCCACAACCCGCAGCTAACCCTACCCGAATCAATTGAGATGGAACCGTTCATTAAAAACATGGCGGAGGAACTTAAGAACCTCAGTGGTAGAGTTCAGAGTATTGAAGGTGGTAAAATCGTTGAAGGTCTAAACTATGAGGACCTATGTATTCAACCAGATGTGGAACTGCCGGAGGGTTACAAACCTCCCAAGTTTGAAATGTTTGATGGTACTGGTGACCCGAGGTGCATCTGAAAACATACTACGAAAAGCTTATAGGAGTGGGCAAGAATGAACAAATCCACATGAAACTGTTCATGCAAAGCCTTACGAGAGACGCCTTGTCTTGGTATATCAGTCAAAACCCAAAGAAGTGGGTTAGTTGGGTGAGTATGGCGTCAGATTTTATGGATAGATTCAGGTTCAACACGGCATATCAGACATTTTCTACATTCAAAACCTCAAGAAGAAGACAACAGAAACCTTCCGCGAGTACGCTACTAGTTGGAGATCAGAGGCCGCAAAGGTAAGGCCAGCACTTGAAGAAGAACAAATGAACAAATTCTTTCTTAGAGCTCAAGATCTGCAGTATTATGAAAGGTTGATGGTCCTTGAAAATCACAAGTTCTCCGACATTATCAAGCTAAGAGAAAGAATAGAAGAAGGAATCGAGAATGGGATGGTGACCAATTTCGAGGCATTGCAAGCCACGAATAAAGCCTTTAAATCCGGAGGCATTTCGAAGAATAAAGAAGTGGGTGCCGTGATGGTAGCCCAAGGCCCTAAGTCTCCCTCACATACCAAACACCTCCACTCACATATCAACCCTCATCCCCGAGATACCAACACCCTGCTGCCACCTACGTTACCTATAATACTCAACCTGCATATTACCATTCACCTCCACCTGCCCGCCAAAACTACCTGAAGTCACGTCCAAATTTTGATCGTAGACCTCCTAGACAATACACCCAAATTACTGAACCCATAGACCAACTATATGAGAGATTGAAGGCCGTTGGATATGTTACTCCTATTCCTGCTGTTATTGTGGAAAATCCCTCCTAATGGATCAACCCCAACAAAACATGTGCTTATCATTCAATCATCAAGGGTCATACCATTTAGGAGTGTCAGACGTTTAAAGATAAGATTAAGACGCTGATCGACACTAAGGTCATACAGGCAAAGGAAGCTGCACCAAATATTCGTAACAACCCTTTCCTGGATCATAGAGGTGAGGGAGTGAATGTGATAGAAACTGACGAAGAAAGGGATCAAGAGGGGTCCATTGGACTCATTCGAGAGGGAGACGCTCCTAAAACATCTCCGGTCATCCTCACGCCAGTTGTGGTACAAACCCAGGCACTATTTGAAGTTGAGGTAACTACGACCTTCACTGTAATGGTAGCTCCCACACCATTTTACCAGTCTGATGCCGCCGCGTGGGATTATGTTGTGGACGCAAGAAGGAAGGGAAAAGCCAAAATGGAAGAAATAGGTGTCGCGCAAGGGATGACTAGAACTGACAGAGTTATACACCTGAGAATATGGGAGGAACAAGCAAGAAAGCTGCACCTAAGCCGCATGTTGTCGATACTGGCACTAACGATTTGGAGGAAGATACAAGCAAGAGAGTACTCTGTTGTTGACCACTTAAACAAAACTCCTGCTCAGATATCCATCTTATCACTGCTACAAAACTCAGACGCGCATATGAATGCTTTGATGAAGGTGTTAAGTGAAGCTTATGTACCCACATGCATCATTAGGGGAGAGATGGCTAACATGGTCGGACAGGTATTGGAAAGCCACAAAATTACTTTCCTCGAAGATGAATTACCACCAGAAGGACTGAGTCACAATAGGGCGTTGCACATCACTGTGCAATTTGAAGATAAGTTCATCGCCAGGGTCTTGATAGATGGAGGTTCGAGTCTTAACATATGCCCACTGACCATTCTAAAGAGACTAGGTAAAGGCCTGCACGAGGTACGAATGGGAAGCATGAATGTGAAGGCGTTCGATGGATCTCAGAGAGCCACCATTGGAGAAATCAACCTCAGTCTACAGATGGGTCCCACATGGTTTGATGTCGAGTTCCAAGTGCTAGATATCTACTACTTACAATCTATTGTTGGGACGACCATGGATACATGCCGCCGGGGCAGTAGCTTCAATCTGCACCAGGGTATGAAATTTGAGTGGAACCATCAAGAGGTGATCATCCATAGAGATGGAAGCAACCCCATCTACACTAATCAGACCGTTTCGGTCATCGAAAATAGAAGGAAGTTAGGTGGAGAAACATACCATCACATTGAATGGGTTAACTCAATTGAAAAGGATCGATGGTGGAGCAACCAGATAGAAAGCATATTGTTGTGGACGAGGTATGAACCAGGCAAGGGTCTCGGCAAAAAGCTTCAGGGGATCACCAAACCTGTACAACCACAGTACCATGGCACAACTTGTGGACTTGGATATGAATACACATGGCAAGAGTATCATAATTGGTCACCACTGTGGCTTGCTCCTTATTATCCACTGGGAACATCCCGTACCACCTCTGAACTAGACATTCCATCAGGCTGACATGATGTGGGGATCTGAGGTAGATGAGGTTTGGCTGGCATGAGGAAGCTATTTCTAGATGAAGAAGACATGGACTGCAGTGTAATTGTTGAGGAGGAGGAAGATCTTACCATTCAAACAATGAAAGAAGGAGCTGTTCTCAAGAACTGAACCGCTGCACCATCCCGGGCTTGCCGAGTTCCTGGGTATCCTGGCAAAGTAGCATGACTTGTTTTTTAATTATTTTGAGCATTTAAGACATTTTCAAGTATTTTGTTTTGAAATAATTACTCGAGCCATCGAGTCGTACCTGTTGACATTTTAAAGTTTTATTAATGCATTACTGCTTTTTATATTTATTATTATCATTCTGCACTTCTTTTCAGTATAATTATCACATATCCTGATGAACCTACGACTGTGACATGTAATGAGACAATACAAAATAAGGACAATGATTCAAAGGATCTAGAAGATGATATAATGCCTGAGGAAATTATCAAAGAGGTAGAGGATTTTGAAAACAAACCAAAGTCTAATTTGGAGGAAACTGAGGCCGTTAACTTAGGGGATTCCGTAATGGTCAAGGAAACACGTATAAGCATTCATCTATCACCGTTGGAGAAAGAAGAGTATATTAGATTCCCAAAGGAGTATGAAGACATTTTCACATGGTCCTACGACCATATGACTGGTTTAAGCACATCCATAGTGGCTCACAAGCTACCCACCAATCCCATGTGTCCTCCGATGAAGCAGAAGCTCAGAAAGTTCAAGCCAGATATGACTTTGAAGATAAAAGAGGAGGTCACCAAGCAAATCAAAGCCAAGTTTCTTCGAGTGGTCGAATACCCGACTTGGTTAGCCAACATTGTGCCAGTTCTGAAGAAAGATGGGAAAGTTAGAGTATGTGTCGATTACCGAGATTTGAACAGAGCAAGTCCTAAGGATGGTTTCCTGCTGCCCAATATACACATACTGATCGACAACTGTGCTAAGCATGAACTCCAATCCTTTGTGGATTGCTCCGCAGGATACCATCAGATTTGGATGGATGAAAAGGACGCTGAAAAGACCGCCTTTATCATACCATGGGGAATATATTGTTATAAAATGATGTCGTTTGGTTTGAAAAATGCTGGAGCCACCTAGATGAGGGCCATGATGACTATTTTCCACGACATGATATAGAAAGAAATAGAGGTGCACGTGGATGATATTATCATCAAGTCTAAAAGGAGTTCGGATCACATAGCAGACCTGAAGAAAATTTTCGATCGGCTTCAAAAATTACAATTTGAAGTTGAATCCTGCAAAATGTGCCTTTGGGGTTCCGCTGGAAAGTTGTTAGGGTTCATCGTCAGTCGCCGGGGTATTGAGTTAGACCCGTCAAAGATCAAAGCTATCCAGGACTTGCCGCCTCCAAAGTATAAGAAGGATGTGATGAGTTTTCTAGGGTGCCTCAATTATATCAGTCGTTTTATAGCACAATCAACGGTGACATGTGAGCCAATCTTCAGAATGCTGAGGAAAGATGCTGCAACAAGCTGGACTGAAGAATTCCAGAAAGCCTTCAACAAAATCAAGGAGTATCTATCTAAACCGCCCGTGCTGGTACCACCCGAACCAGGAAGATCTCTACTGCTTTATTTGTCCATGTTAGATGGGGCTTTTGGTTGTGTTCTGGGACAACATGATGAAGCTAGACGAAAGGAGCAGACAATATATTATCTAAGCAAAAAGTTCACGCCATATGAGACCCGGTACTCTTGTTGGAACGTACCTGCTGTGCCTTGACATGGATAGCTCAGAAATTGAGACATTATTTCTGTGCATACACTACATATCTCATATCAAGGATGAATCCGCTAAAATATATCTTTAAGAAACCCATGCCTACGGGTAAGTTAGCAAAGTGGCAAATATTGCTGAGTGAGTTCGACATCGTCTATGTAACTCAGAAGGCAGTCAAAGGGCAAGCATTGGTGGATCACTTGGCAGAAAATCCCGTAGACGGAGAATACGAACCATTGAAAACTTATTTTCCCGGCGAAGAAGTATCATTTGTAGTAGAAGATATTACCGAGGCATACGATGGTTGGAGGATGTTCTTCGACGGAGCAGCAAACTTTAAAGGACTAGGTATCGGAGTTGTCTTAGTATCAGAAATCGGGGGACACTATCCGGTATCCGCAAAACTTAGGTTTCCATGCACCAACAATATGGCGGAATGTGAGGCCTACTTCTTGGGACTCAGATTGGCTATTGACATGAACATTCAGGAGCTGCTGGTAATCGGACATTCGGATCTTTCAGTGCACCAGATTCTAGGGGAATGGGCTTCAAAGAACACTAAAATATTGCCATATTTGCGTTGTGTACAAGAGCTAATCAAGAGGTTCACAAAGATAGAGTTCAAACATGTTCCAAGGATTCAGAATGAGTTCACAGATGCACTAGCCACTTTGTCTTCCATGATACAACACCTAGACAAGAGTTCCATTGATCCTAACACAATAGGAATTCATAAGAAGCCAGCTTATTGTGTTCATGTTGAAGAAGAAATTGACGGAAATCTGAGGTTCCACGACATCAAGGAATACTTGGAAAAGGGAGAATATCCAGAGCATGTTACGCACACTCAGAAGCGCATGCTTCGAAGATTGGCCAACAATTTCTTTCAAAGTGGTGGAATTATTTATAGAAGGACTCCTAATTTGGGATTGTTGCGATGTGTCGATGCCAAGGAAGCATCCAAATTTCTTGAGGAAATACATGCCGGAACTTGCGGGCCTCACATGAATGGGTTCGTTTTGGCTAAGAAGATATTAAGAGCAGGGTATTTCTAGATAACTATGGAAACAGACTGCATCAAATATGTTCAAAAGTGTCACCAAAGCTAGATACATGCTGATATGATACGAGTGCCGCCCAACGAACTCAATGCACACGAGTTCGCCCTAGCCTTTATCTGCTTGTGGTATGGACGTCATCGGACCAATCAAACGCGCTGCTTCAAATGGACATAGGTTCGTTCTGGTGGCTATAGACTACTTCATTAAATGGGTTGAAGCCACATCTTATAAAGCTGTAACTAAGAAGGTTGTAGCGGATTTTGTTCAGGACCACATCGTTTGTCGATTTGGAGTAAGACAATCGATCATTACTGATAATACCGCCAATCTCAACAGCGACTTGATGAAAGCCATAAGTGAAACATTCAAGATCAAGCATCGGAACTTACAACATACAGGCCGCAAATGAACGGAGCCGTAGAAGCCGCCAACAAGAACATCAAAAAGATATTGAGGGAAATGTAGACAATTACAAACAATGGAACGAGAAGCTACTGTTTGCTTTGCTCGGGTATCGCACCATAGTTCGTACATCCACTGGGGCAACTCCCTATCTATTGGTTTACGGTACTGGGCTGTTATTCCCCCCAAAGTAGAAATCCCTTCCTTAAGAATCATACAGGAAGCCGAACTCAGTGACGTAGAATGGGTACGAAGCCGGTATGAACAACTAGCTCTTATTGATGAAACAAGAATGAACACATTATGCCAGGGTCAACTCAACCAGGATAGGATGGCAAGAGCTTTCAACAAAAGGGTTAGGTCAAGGCAATTCACACCGGGGCAATTGGTACTAAACGGATCTTCCCACATTAGGATAAAGCGAAGGGGAAATTCTCACCCAATTGGCAAGACCCTTACATGGTTCACCAAGTGCTGACAGGAGGAGCACTTATACTTGCAGAAATGGATGGAGAGATTTGGCTAAAACCTATCAATTCGGATGCAGTCAAGAGATACTATGTTTAAGATTATTTCTGCACTTTCTATTTGATATAACTGAACTATGCTCGACCTAATTCCCGTTTAAGAGGGGATACATAGGCAGCCCTGTGGGTTCGGTCATATCATAATAAAATTTTCATTCTCTTATGGTAAAAAATAAGGGCAAGAACTCGAGTATGCCCGATCTCATTATGTTTGGAACTGCCAAGGTATGTATCGCCGGAAGTACGCATTTAAACTGGGGTAGAAGTTTGAAGAGGACCCTCAATATTCCGAGTTAAGGAGGTTGCAACGCCTCAAAAGTGTATCACAGTCATCAATTCAACAAATTATTTGCTCTCATATTTCAAAAAACTCCATTTTCATAAATAATTTATCAAATGCATGTTTTTCAAAAATTTTATTTCTATAGCAGCCAGACGTTACCCGAGGTGACTCAAGCAAGGCCTCTTGACAAAAGCAAAAGAGAAGCAAAAAATTGAGAGCACGAACCAACCTTTCCCCCACAAAACTCACGATTTCTTTCTTTGAATGCGGGCACAATTAACATTACAGGAACGTCTGCAAATACATCCACACAGCAAGATCACTATCTTCACATCGACAAAGGGCGCCAAACGCAAACACATCAAGCTAAGAAATGCTTTATCCTCTCGTACTTAGTCATTTCTTTTCTCACATGGGGCTAAGCGCTGCCCTCATTACTGCATAAGGCTAAGCACTGCCTTTCTTTGCATGAGACTAAGCATTGTCTCCATACCTTGCATGAGGCTAAGCACTGCCTCCATTATTGCATAAGGCTAAGCATTGCCTTCCTTTGCGTGAGACTAAGCATTGTCTCCATTCTTTGCATAAGACTAAGCACTGTCTCCACATTGCGTAAGGCTATGCACTGTCTTTCTATGCATGAAACTAAGTACTGTCTCCATTCTTTGCATGAGACTAAGTACTTCTACACATTTCATGAAGCTAAGTGTTGCCTCTCTTTGCATGAGACTAAACACTGTCTCCATTCCTTGCACGAGGCTAAGCACTGCCTTCATTATTGTATGAGTCTAAGCGTTGTCCTTCCTCGCATGAGACTAAACACTATCTCCGCTACACTACATAATACTAAGCACTATCTCCCTTCTTTGCATAGGGCCAAGCACTGCCCTCATCTTATACAAGACTAAGCCTTGTCTTGTCTCGTCCTCGCATATGACTAAGCATCACATGTTTTCTCTGTCAAACGATCGATATCGCCATTCATGGGCTGAAACATCGCCACGTTGTCCGAAGGCGTCATATCCGAAGGCACCATCCTCATAGCTTGAAGACACCATTCCATGGCCTGAGGATCTCTCGAAACTGCACATCATTATTCAAAGGCATCATAGTCCAGATGCATCATCCTCATAGCCCACGGACACCATTTCATGGCCTGCAAATCCCTTATCATATACTTCATGGCCTAGGACGTCATAGTCTAAGGACATCATCCTCATCGTCCGAAGACAACCTTCAAGGTCTAAAGAGAATTTGCATCATGTTTAAATTTTCGCAATAACCCATATATATATTCATATGCACCTTGTTTTAAGTTTTGCAGGTAACACGGGAGGTGACCGCTCTACAAACAGGAGCAATTCTCACTCCGTTTCCGTTCACAACGTTCACATCCTTCGATCACCTCAAATGTAATTGATGATCAACAATTGATTACCCTTTGTTCTATAACCGTTCAAATAGTTGCCTTATACATCCATACTGTTCAAATTTGTGTTACGGCTCCATCTAAATTATCCGTTACCTACGACACTACCCTACCCAAAAGATCCTTTTTCCGAAGCATATTTTATATAATTTTGTATTTTTAAGCTATTTACACAATTTTACAATAATAGCCTAATTTTTATTACATTATTTGTACCCAAATAGCATTTTATATTTTTACAATGTTAACTTATTATTTTCAAGCATCTTAATACACAATCAATATTTTTGTTTTTTTGTAAATTACTATTTATAATTATTTTTATATTTTTTGGGTATTTAATTTGTAGCCCAAATTTGGGGCTAATTTCGGACCAAACAGACCCAAATCACTGGCCCAGAGATCCCCAATTCATAGCTCAACCTCCTTTGGCCCAAACCAAACGACCCCTCTCCCAAACCCGGTCGGGACCCGTTACGACGACTTGCTCCGTTTTCTTCTAATCCTAGTGATCCGCTCAAATTACACCTTAACAATAGTGTAAGCGATCGATGTCAAATATAGTAACCCAACGAGGTTGGGGTCGATTCCCACAGGGAATAGGCGTGAAACAATTATCCGATTAATGCAATACTGTACTTAGTCGTAATTCATTCAAGTAGCCAAATAGAGTAAATCAATATTGAGTATGTAAAGAAAAGTAAACTAACAGTTGCAGTTCGAAAGTAATTTGAAAATAAAAATATGAATTTGAGAACTAAGGTTGTGTTACCCCTAATGTAGTAGAATGTATTGATATTGGTATTGAAGTCTGTTCTTGATATGCGATCAGTTCTTATTACCGTGTTATCCAATATTTCCCAACACTTAGATAACATATCCTATCATGATCCTCCCGAATACTAAAGAGTCAAAATTAAGAACACTCAATCATTCGCCAAATTGAAATCTACTTATTCCTAAGTGATTTCGTTAAACAAGGTTTAAAGCCTTGAATTCTTGTTATTTATCTCTACCAAACTCTATCTCACTTTTCCAAGATACGATAGCGTAAATTGGCACTCGTTAATGTTTGCAACCACTAACGATTAAATTAAGAACAAGAGATAAATAAATATCAAGCTTCTTTCGAAATTGGAATCAATATCAACCTTTCAATAACATTCTACCCATCTAGGGTTCACAACCTCAGTATTAGCGTTTAGCTACACATGTTGAAAACTAAAGAACAAAGGAGAATAATTGAATTCATCTTACAACAATATCGAATTATCAGTTTTGATCACCCAAAAACTTCTCTCAATTTGAAAATAATCAAAAGCAGTACTTTGCACTTTGAATTCTGATAAGTCTCCCTTCACACAACCCTAGAAAAGCTATTTATAGAGGTCCAAAATCCGAGGCGAGCAGCAGTTAGGTTTGACCTAGTTGCACGTCTGCGATCGCATTCCTGTCGCAGAGTAGGAATGCGGTTCGCAAAATCTTCACGTTTCATCGCAGATCATACCCGTCAGTTCCCCTCTCGTCGCATCTGAAAATGCGGTTCGCATATTGGCTCTGCGATCGCAGAATGCGATCGCAATCTCCACTCTATTTTTCACCTCAGACTTTGTTTGTGTCTGCGATGATAATGCGGTTAGCATTCCTGTTTTGCGGTTGCATTTGCAACCGCATTCTCAACTTGAAATTTGGCTTGAAGTTCTGTCTGCCTCTGCGATCTTCTTGCGACTTCTGCGACTCGCATAGCTGTTTTGCGATCGCAGAATTGAACCTGCTATACTCTTGAACTCTTTTCTTGCCTTTGGACAGCTTTTTGGACTTCTTTTCATGCTTCTGGGTCTCTTCCCTCAATATACTGAAATTACACTAAAATTAAGTAAATATCATGATAATTAACAAGTAGAACAAGTAAAACTCTAAACAAATAGTATCAAAATGTGCCGAAATTACCCGGCACATCAACACCCCCAACTTAAGCTCTTGCTTGTCCTCAAGCAACTAACACGACACCATCTAACTTATACTCTACCTATCAAATATGAAGCAATACTGACCAAGGACGGTGTTTGTTGTTAACATCTTAAGTGTAACCATTTTTCCACTGTACCCCCTTTGAATCATTAAAATGCTCAAAAGCAAACAGTCAATTAGTGAACTTTGAGCCTCAACAAAGTAACTAAATGCTACTTTCAGCTGAATTTACTTATGCTTTTACTCAAGCTCAACTGGCTATCAACCTAGCAGTGTATGTGCCCTCACTAGAAAGAAAGTCCCACTCTCACAGTATCTATCATAGCAAAATCAAGGGAC
>MCJB01052652.1:37160-179044 GCA_002018475.1 Nicotiana obtusifolia | reverse complement strand
GATCGCGTCCAAGGCCTCTGGTGGCCTCAATGGGTGGCAGTGGTGGTCGTCCATCTCGTTCGGTAGCTCACGTCCTCACCATCTGTGAGAGAATAGGATAATAGAAGTTTAGTGCTCGGATCAACAAGCTCGCACGACAATAATTTCAAGAATATGAAGTTTTTCCTAAAAGGTTCTGCAGCCTCTCGAGGATAAATACAGACATCTCCGTACCGATCCGCGAGATTCTATTAAACCCGCTCATGACTCGTGAGACCTATGTAACCTAGGCTCTAATACCAACTTGTCACGAACCTAACCCCGAACCCGGTCGTGATGGCGCCTTTCGTGAAGACAAGGCCAACTAATTTAACCAAAATCTCATTTTAAGTAGTTAATTAACATGAAAACAATATAAGCATGATTTAATAGCAATTATTCGCGGAAGTATAGCCAACCATAATAGAAACCATCTCGACACAGCCCAAACCAGGGTGTCACAAGTCATGAGCAACTATGGATCCTGATACAAGTCTACTAAAAACAATATCTGGCACAACTGTTTGAAAAACACGGAAACGATAAGATAAGGGAGATACGGGGCTGCGGAAGCCAACAGCTACCTCGTAGTCTCTGAATCACCGCATAGACGGGAGGAGTCGGCACTCCGGAGCGGAACCAACAACGCCTGAATCTGCACACGTGGTGCAGGGAGTAATATGAGTACTTCGACCCAGTGAGTAATAAATATAAATAACGACTGAAAGTAAGAAAGCACATAAAGCACAAGTCATTCTATAAGGAAGCAATAAAACTCGGGCTATCACATGGAACAGTATCAGCCCCTCGGGCTATATCTTACATCACAATGGGTACCCGCTCTAACTGGGGGTGTACAGACTCCGGGACGGGCTCCTTACGGCCCAACCGCAATATCAAGCCACCCCGTGGCATCAAATCTTGGCCCTCGGCCTCATATCAGTCAAGCCACCTCATGGCGTATATAAAGTATCTCTTGCCCTCGGCCTCATATCAGTCACAAGACACCTCATGGCATATAAAGTATCTCAGGCCCTCGGCCTCATATCACTCAGTACATCCTCACATCTGGCCCTCGGCCGCACTCAGTCAGAAAATCATCACAAGCCCCTCGGGCATAGTAAAATAGTAGTTCTCAGCCCAAAAACATCATTAATATATTATTTAAGACTTAAAACTGAGTAAATGTGGTTGAGTAGTAAAACAGTAGAAAACAACATGACTGAGTTCAAGTAATAAGTCAAAATAGTGAGGAAACACTGATAAAAATCCCCGAAGGGTTCAAATAATTGGCACGAAGACCAAATATGGCAATCAGCCCAAATCATGATAATAACAAATAAGTTTTAGTCAAATACGCGGTAAAAATCATCAATCGGGACGGACCAAGTCACAATCTCCAGTAGTAAATGACCCCACGCTCATCATCGAGCGCGTGTCTCACCTCAATATAGCACTACGATGTACAATCCGGGGTTTCACACCCTCAGAAAATCATTTACGATCACTACTCACCTCGAACCAGCTAAATCCCTAGCCCGCGACGCCCTTGCTCCTCGAATAAGCCTCCACGCGGGTCGAATTTATCCAAAATCAGAAGGAATACGTCACAATATGCTGAGGGGACAAAGCCTAAGCGAAAACAATCGAAAAATACCAAAAATTCCGAAATTAGAAAAACCCGAGCCCCGGGCCCACTTCTCGAAGCTCAGAAATTTTTACATCAACGGGTTCCTTATCTCCCAACGAGTTCGTACATACCAAAAGTTCTCAAATCCTACCCCAAATGGTCCTCCAAATACCCAATTAAAATTTCAAAATCCCAAACCCTATGTCTTTCATTTTTAGCAAGTCTTCAATGATTTTCTAGGTGGATTTCACAATATAAACGAGTTTTAGGTCCGAAATTCTTACTTCCAATGGATTCTCCTTGAATCCCTCGTTAATTTCCTTCAAGAACCTCCAAAAATGAGCAACTATTGGTGAAAATATACCCAAAATCGTAGACAAGAAGGCTAAAAAATATTCTGCCCAGGCTTCATCGAGTTGTACCTGCGCTGTGCAGGTTGTACATCCTCTTACCATTTTCCCTTGCTGTACACCTTCTGCTAAAACGCTCATAACTCTTTGTGGAAATTTCCAAATGATCAACGATTTGAAGATTTAGAAACTAGACTCAAAGATCTTTCGTTTGGTAGGTTGTACACTATATAACTCTTTTTATATTCCGAGATATGAGCTTCTAAAGTGCATCAGAAAATTCTGCCGAAATTGCTCCACCAGCCAATTTCGATCAATCATAACTTTCTATACAAATGTCCAAATGTTAAATGGTTTATATTTTAGGAAACTAGATTTAAAGGACTACAACTTTAATTTTTTGATCCTTATATATTCTGAGATATAAGCTTCCAAAGCCGGTCCTGTGCAGCAGAAATTTCTGCTATGCACAATGCCTGGAAAATAGCAGTAGTACCAGGCTTCGGTTAATCTATCATAACTTTTGATACAATTTTCCAAATGATAAATAGTTTAGATTTCTGGAAACTAGATTCAAAGGGCTACAACTTTCATTCTTATACCATCTCCAAATTCCTTACAGATTACGCGATATAAGTTTCCAAAGTCGATCCTGTGCAGCAGAAATTTCTGCTATGCACACTGCCTAGAAAACAACAGCAGTACCAGGCTTATATTAATCGATTGTAACTTTTTCTATATATGTCCAAATGATGAATGGTTTATATTTCCTGAAAGTAGACGCAAAGGTCTACAACTTCCATGTTTTGCAAATTTCCAAATTCCTTGTAGGTTGCCAGATATAAGCTCCCAAAATAAGCTCCGTGCAGCAGAATTTCTGCGATGCACCAGCAGTAAACAAATGGATAGAAATGGTCCGAAACTACTCCGAAACGCACCCGAATAATTGCTCTGCCTCTACCATGACTACGATCGCGTCCAAGGCCTCTGGTGGCCTCAATGGGTGGCAGTGGTGGCCGTCCATCTCGTTCGGTAGCTCACGTCCTCACCATCTGTGAGAGAATAGGATAACAGAAGTTTAGTGCTCGGATCAACAAGCTCGCACGACAAGAATTTCAAGAATATGAAGTTTTTCCTAAAAGGTTCTGTAGCCTCTCGAGGATAAATACAGATGTCTCCGTACCGATCCGCGAGACTCTATTAAACCCGCTCATGACTCGTGAGACCTATGTAACCTAGGCTCTGATACCAACTTTTCACGAACCGAACCCCGAACCCGGTCGTGATGGCGCCTCTCGTGAAGACAAGGCCAGCTAATTTAACCAAAATCTCATTTTAAGCAGTTAATTAACATGAAAACAATATAAGCATGATTTAATAGCAATCATTCGCGGAAGTATAGCCAACCATAATAGAAACCATCTCGACACAGCCCAAACCAGGGTGTCACAAGTCATGAGCAACTATGGATCCTGATACAAGTCTACTATAAATAATATCTGGCACAACTGTTTTAAAAACACAGAAACGATAAGATAAGGGAGATACGGGGCTGCGGAAGCCAACAGCTACCTCGTAGTCTCTGAATCACCGCCTAGACGGGAGGAGTCGGCACTCCGGAGCGGAGCTAACAACGCCTGAATTTGCACACATGGTGCAGGGAGTAATATGAGTACTTCAACCCAGTGAGTAATAAATATAAATAACGACTGAAAGTAAGAAAGCACATAAAGCACAAGTCATTCTATAAGGAAGCAATAAAACTCGGGCTATCACATGGAACAGTATCAGCCCCTCGGGCTATATCTTACATCACAATGGGTACCCGCTCTAACTGGGGGTGTACAGACTCCGGGACGGGCTCCTTACGGCCCAACCGCAATATCAAGCCACCCCGTGGCATCAAATCTTGGCCCTCGGCCTCATATCAGTCAAGCCACCTCATGGCGTATATAAAGTATCTCTTGCCCTCGGCCTCATATCAGTCACAAGACACCTCCTGGCATATAAAGTATCTCAGGCCCTCGGCCTCATATCACTCAGTACATCCTCACATCTAGCCCTCGGCCGCACTTAGTTAGAAAATCATCACAAGCCCCTCGGGCATAGTAAAATAGTAGTTCTCAGCCCAAAAACATCATTAAAATATTATTTAAGACTTAAAACTGAGTAAATGTGGTTGAGTTGTAAAACAGCGGAAAACAACATGACTGAGTTCAAGTAATAAGTCAAAATAGTGAGGAAACACTGAAAAAAATCCCCGAAGGGTTCAAATAATTGGCACGAAGACCAAATATGGCAATCAGCCCAAATCATGATAATAACAAATAAGTTTTAGTCAAATACGCGGTAAAAATCATCAATCGGGACGGACCAAGTCACAATCTCCAGTAGTAAACGACCCTACGCTCATCATCGAGCGCGTGTCTCACCTCAATATAGCACTACGATGTACAATCCGGGGTTTCACACCCTCAGAACATCATTTACGATCACTACTCACCTCGAACCAGCTAAATCCCTAGCCCGCGACGCCCTTACTCCTCGAATAAGCCTCCACGTGCATCGAATTTATCCAAAATCAGAAGGAATACGTCATAATATGCTGAGGGGAAAAAGCCTAAGCGAAAATAATCAAAAAATACCAAAAATTCCGAAATTAGAAAAACCCGAGCCCCAGGCCCACTTCTCGAAGCTCAGAAATTTTTACATCAACGGGTTCCTTATCTCCCAACGAGTTCGTACATACCAAAAGTTCTCAAATCCTACCCCAAATGGTCCTCCAAATACCCAATTAAAATTTCAAAATCCCAAGCCCTATGTCTTTCATTTTTAGCAAGTTTTCAATGATTTTCTAGGTGGATTTCACAATATAAACGAGTTTTAGGTCTGAAATTCTTACTTCCAATGGATTCTCCTTGAATCCCTCGTTAATTTCCTTCAAGAACCTCCAAAAATGAGCAACTATGGGTGAAAATATTCCCAAAATCGCACACAAGAAGGCAAAAATATTCTGCCCAGGCTTCATCGAGTTGTACCTGCGCTGTACAGGTTGTACATCCTCTTACCATTTTCCCTTGCTGTACACCTTCTGTTAAAATGCTCATAACTCCTTGTGGAAATATCCAAATGATCAACTATTTGAAGATTTAGAAACTAGACTCAAAGATCTTTCGTTTGGTAGGTTGTACACTATATAACTCTTTATATATTCCGAGATATGAGCTTCTAAAGTGCATCAGAAAATTCTGTCGAAATTGCTCCACCAGCCAACTTCGATCAATCATAACTTTCTATACAAATGTCCAAATGATAAATGGTTTATATTTCAGGAAACTAGATTTAAAGGGCTACAACTTTAATTTTTTGATCCTTATATATTGCGAGATATAAGCTTCCAAAGCCGGTCCTGTGCAGCAGAAATTTCTGCTATGCACAATGCCTGGAAAATAGCAGCAGTACCAGGCTTCGGTTAATCTATCGTAACTTTTGATACAAATGTCCAAATGATAAATAGTTTAGATTTATGGAAACTAGATTCAAAGGGCTACAACTTTCATTCTTATACCATCTCCAAATTCTTTACAGATTACGCGATATAAGTTTCCAAAGTCGATCCTGTGCAGCAGAAATTTCTGCTATGCACACTGCCTGGAAAACAACAGCAGTACCAGGCTTCGGTTATTCTATAGTAACTTTCTCTATTTATGTCCAAATGATGAATGGTTTATATTTCCTAAAACTAGACGCAAAGGGCTACAACTTCCATGTTTTGCAAATTTCCAAATTCCTTGTAGGTTGCCAGATATAAGCTCCCAAAATAAGCTCTGTGCAGCAGAATTTCTTCGATGCACCAGCAGTAAACAAATGGATAGAAATGGTCCGAAACTACTCCGAAACGCACCCGAGTCATTCGGGACCCCGTCCGGATATACCAACAAGTCCGTAAGCATATTACAGACTTAGTGAAGGCCTCAAATCACATCCAACAACGCTAAAAAAACGAATGATACCCCAATTCAAGCCTAATGAAACTAATAAATTCCAACTTCTACATTCGATGCCGAAACCTATCAAATCGAGTCCGATTGACCTCAAATTTTGCACACGAGTCATAAATGACATAACGGATCTTGAAGATTTTCAGAACTGGATTCCGACCCCGATATCAAAAAGTCAACTCCTCGGTCAAACTTTCCAAAAATCATCCGTTTTCCAACATTCGCCAAAATACGTTGAATTGTCGTACGGACTTCCAATTTCAAATCCGGACATACGCTTAAGTCTGAAATCACCATACAAAGCTCTAGCAGCTCTCGGAATTACATTCCGACCCCCGAATCAAAATCTCGCCTAACAACCGGAAATCGCCAAAATACTAACTCCACCAATTCAAGCCTAATTCTACACCGGACCTCCAAAACCAATTCCGATCACACTCCTAAGTCATAAATCACCTCCCGAAGCTAACCAAACCATCGGAACTCACATCCGAGCCCTTTAACTCATAAGTCAACATCCGGTTGACTTTTCCAACTTAAACCTTCTTAAAAGGGACTAGGTGTCTCATTTCTTACCAAATCCACTCTGAACGCAAACTACTCAAGTCGATCACATAAAACACGGATAACGAAGCATAATAAAGCAGAAATGGGGGGAAACAGAGCGGTAACCCATGAGACGACTGGCCGGGTCGTCACACTACTCTCACTTTTGCCCGCCGTATGTTGCCGTATGATTTCAAGTAATTCCCATGCTAGCAACATGCACATATATTCCACCTTATGTCGTCGCCTGCACATCGACCCTATTCTTATATCGCTGCATCCGCATCAACATACAACACAATAAAAACTCGCACCACAAGCACCCATATGCCACAGCTTGCCAAATATAACCTATATCAATGTTTTCACTATAAATAGCCCATGGCTCAACCACAATGCGCACAAGAATCTCAAAAATAATAAAATGAATGAGAATTGTTCAACATGAAAGAAATTTAAACAATTAACACTTCACCTCAATGTGATAACGGCTTTCGCAACTTCAACGCCAATAACGCAACAAGAAGATATTTCACGAAATAACAACTTCAAGTAAAAGTAAGTAATCAATTAAAGATGCAATAAGGAAGGCAATAACTTCAACAAAAGCATGTAGGAACAAAATAGCAAGTCAGAGGTACAACAAGTTTTAACGATGTCAAATAAAGCATATAAGGGTAGTTTAACACATGTAGTATTTGATTAACCATGAGGAATATAACATGTTATGACTATTCAAATAAAGACATGGAAAGAGTCTAAATAACCTAAAACATTCAAATACCATATATAACCTATCTACCTAGTCGTAACCTTGCGTATACGACTTTCATATATAAATAGCACAATCAATCCAAAATTCTAAAGGGTAGTTCCTTCACACAAAGTTAGGCAAGATACTTATCTCAACTAGGCCAACTCAGCCCTCGAAATTAGCTTTTCCCTTAAAGTTCGCCATCACACGGCTCAAATCTAATTAAAAATGACTTAATATCATCAACCAATGCAAGGGAAACCAATTACAATACATAAAGCTTCGACCATTACAAAATTCCCAAAAAGTCAACAAAATTCAACTCTGGGCCCGCCTTGTCAAAACCTGGGTCAAGGGTAGATTTTGACTACCCATAACCCCACGAGCCTATTTATGTGATTAGTTTTCAAATCCGACTCCAGATTGACTCTCAAAGTTCAGATTCTCAATTTTCAAATACTTGAAAAAAATTTCCAATACTCCTCTCTGATTCACATAAATTTGATGTTTAATCTAAGATAAATTCATGATATATGGTTGAAAATTGAGTATACTCACTTATCCAATGTCCGTAGATGAAAATCCCCTCTCCAAATCGCCTCCTACCGAGCCTAGGGTTCTAAAATATGATAAAATGATAAGAAATCCTGACTTACTAACCTTCTGATGAGTTGCAAATGTTACAATTGCGAAGCCTTACATTTAGATAGTTTTGAAGACTTTTTTCCGAAATAGCTACACGCACTTTAGCCCACCTTCTGTAGCCGCATGGCTTCAAGTAATTCCCTTACTAGCAACGTGCACATAAATCCCACCTTATGCCGCCATGGCACATTAACCCCTATTCTTATACCGCCGCATGCGCATTAACATCACAACACAATAAAAACTCGCACCGCAAGCACCCATATGGCACAACTTGCCAAAATGAACAATATCAATGTTTCCACTATAAACAGCCCATGGCTCAACCACAATGCACACAAGAATTACAATAGTAATAAAATGAATGTGAATTGCTCAACATGAAAGATATTTTAACAATTAACACTTCACCTCAGTGTGATAGCGGCTTTCGCAACTTCAACACCGGTAACGCAACAGGAAGATATTTCACGAAATAACAACTTCAAGTAAAAGTAAGTAATCAATTACAGATGCAACAAGGCAATAAAGGAAGGCAATAACTTCAATTAAAGCATACAAGAGAAAAATAACAAGTAAGAGGTACAACAAGTTTTAACAATGCCAAATAAAACACATAAGGGTAGCTTAACACATGCAATAATTGATTAACCATGAGGAATGTAACATGTTATGACCATTTAAATAAAGACATGGAAATAGTCTAAATAACCTAAAACGTCCAAATACCATATATAACCCGTATACCTACTCGAAGGGATAGTTCCACCACACAAAGTTAGGCAAGATACTTACCTTAACTAGACCAACTCAACCCTTGAAATTAGCTTTTCCCAAAAAGTTTTCCTTCGCAAGGCTCAAATCTAACCAAAAATTAGTTAATATCATCAACCAATGCAAGGGAAAGCAATTACAATACATAAAGCTTTGATCTTTTTCCAAAAAGTCAACAAAATTCAACACCTTGCCCGCCTGGTCAAAACCTGAGTCCAAGGATAAATTCCGACTACGCAGATTCTCATTCTTCAAAAACATGAGACAATTTTCCAGTAGTCCTCTTTGATTCACATAAATTTGATGTTTAATCTAAGATATATTCATAAAATATAGTTGAAAATTGATTATACTCACTTACCCAATGTCTGTAGTTGAAAATCCCCTCTCCAAATCGCCTCCTACCGATCCTAGGTTCTAAAATATGATAAAATGATAAAAAATCCCGACATTCAAACCTTTTGTTCAGTTGCAGATGTCGGAATTGCGAAGCCTTACATTTATATAATTTTGAAAACTTTTTTCCGAAATAGCTACATGCACATTAGCCCACCTTATGTCGCCGCATGACTTCAAGTAATTCCTTTCCTAGCAACATGCACATAAATCCCACCTTATGTTGCCGCATGCGCATTAATCCCTATTCTTATACCGTCGCATGATCATCAACACCACAACACAATAAAAAATCGCACACAAAGCACCCATATGCCACAACTTACAAAAAATCAACAATATCAATGTTTCCACTATAAATTGCCCATGGTTGAACCACAATGCACACAAGAATCTCAACAATAATAAAATGAAAGTGAATTGCTCAACATGAAAGATATTTTAACAATTAACACTTCACCTCAATTTGATAACGACTTTCGCAACTTCAACACCAATAACGCAACAAAAAGATATTTCACGAAATAACAACTTCAAGTAAAAGTAAGCAATCAATTGAAGATGCAACAAGGAAATAAGGATGGCAATAACTTCAACTAAAGCATATAAGAACAAAGTAACAAGTAAGAGGTACAACAAGTTTTAACTATGCCAAATAAAGCATATAAGGGTAGTTTAACACGTGTATTATTTGATTAACAATGAGAAAATATAACATGTTACGACTATTCAAATAAGGACATGGAAAGAGTCTATATAACCTAAAACTTTTAAATACCATATATAACCCTTGTACCCACTTGTCAACTTGTGTACATGGCTTTCCCATAAAACAAATAGCACAATCAATCCCAAATCCTAAGGGATAGTTCCTCCACACAAAGTTAGGCAAGATTCTCACCTCAACTAGGCCAACTCAACCCTCGAAATTAGCTTTTCTCCTTAAGTTTGCCTTTGCACGGCTAAAATCTAACCAAAGGTGACTTAATATCATCAATCAATGAAAGGGGAAACAATTACCATACATAAAGCTTTGATCTTTTCCCAAAAGGTCAACAAAATTCAATCCCGTGCCCGCTTGACAAAATTTCCCAATACTCCTCTTTAATTAACATATATTTGAAGTTTATTCTATGATATATTCATAAAATATAGTTGAAAATGGATTATTCTCACTTACCCAATGTCTGTAGATAAAAATCCCCTCTCCTAATCGCCTCCTACCGAGCTTTACAATATGATTCTAAAATATTGTAAAATGATAAGAAATCCCGACTTTCTAACCTTTTATTCAGTTGCAGATGTCGAAATTCCGAAGCCTTACATTTAGATAGTTTTGAAAACTTTTTTTCGAAGTAGCTACATGACTTTAGCCCACCTTATGTTGCCGCATGGCTTCAAGTAATTCCCTTAGAAGCAACATGCACATAAATCCCACCTTATGCCACCGCATGCACATTAACCCCTATTGTTATACTGCTGCATGCGCATCAGCATCACAACACAATAAGAACTCGCACCACAAGCACCCGTATGCCACAACTTGCAAAAAATCAACAATATCAATGTTTTCACTATAAATAGCCCATGACTCAACTAGAATGCGCACAAGAACCTCAAAAATAATAAAATGAATGTCAATTGCTCGACATGAAAGAAATTTTAACAATTAACACTTCACCTCAATGTGATAACGGCTTTCATAACTTCAACACCAAGAACGTAACAAGAATATATTTTATAAATAACAACTTCAAGTAAAAGAAAGTAATCAATTAAAGATGCAACAAGGAAATAAGGAAGGCTATAACTTCAACTAAAGCATATAAGAGCAAAATTACAAGTAGGAGGTACAACAAGTTTTAACAATGCCAAATAAAGCATATAAGGGTAGTTTAACACATGTAATATTTGATTAACCATGAGGAATATAACTTATTTTGACTATTCAAATAAAGACATGGAAAGAGTCTAAATAACCTAAAACGTTCAAATACCATATATAACCCGTGTATCTACTCGTCACCTTGCGTACATGGCTTTCACATAAAACAAATAGCACAATCAATTCCAAATCTTAAGGGGTAGTTCTCCCACACAATGTTTGGCAAGATTCTTACCTCAACTAGGCCAACTAAACCCACGAAATTAGCTTTTCCCCTAATGTTCACCTTCACACGGCTTAAATCCAACCAAAAGTGAGTTAATATCATCAACCAATGCAAGAGAAAATAATTAAAATACATGAAAATTTGATCCTTTAGAAAATTACCAAAAAGTCAAAAAAATTCAACCCCGGGCCCGCCTGATCAAAACCCGGGTCCAACGGTAGATTCCGACTACGCATAACCCCACGAGCCCATTTATGTGATTAGTTTTCATCTTCAAGTCCAAATTGACTCTCATCAGATTCTCATTTTTCAAAAACTTGAAAAGTTTTTCCAATATTCCTCTCTTATTCACATAATTTGATGTTTAATCTAAGATATATTCATGAAAAATAGTTGAAAATTGATTATACTCACTTACACAATGTCTATAGATGACAATTCCCTATCCAAATCGCCTCCTACTGAGCCTAGAGTTCTAAAATATGATAAAACAATAGGAAATCTCGACTTTCTACCCATTTGTTCAGATATAGATGTCGGAATTGCGAAGCCTTACACTTAAATACTTTTGAAAACCTTTTCCCGAAATAGCTACGCGCATTTAAGCCCACCTTATATCGCCGCACAGCTTCAAGTAATTCCCTTACCAGCAACATGCACATAAATCCCACCTTATGCCGCTGCATACACATTCATCCGTATTCTTATACCGCCGCATGCGCATCAACTTCACAACACAATAAAAACTCGCACCACAAGCACCCATATGCCCGATGTTCCCCTTAAAAATCTCCCGAAAGTCACCTCAAATTCGCTTCAATCCGAACTCTATAGCTCCAAATAATGTTTAAAAATGGCTGAAATCCCCTCTCTTAAGTATCTGTGCAAGCAAGTCTCCTTTGGATATAGTTTTGAGGTTGATTTTGCTGTGATTTAGGGTGTTTTGGAGGTGTTTCTCTTAGATGATAACGATAGTGGGCTTTTGCATGGCCAATGGGTACTGGTTTCTATTTAGACAGGGTCAAAAATCGAAACAAAAATGCACCAGTCGGGTCAAAAATGCGATCGCATTTTTGACGTTGATTTTTGTCCAGAAATGTGTCTTGGTCTGCGATTTCAATGTACGATATGCGGTTCGCATCTTAGAAATGCGACCGCATTTCTGACATGGATCTTGTCCAGAAATCTGTCTCGATCTGCGGTCTCAGTGTGGTGGATATGCGGTCCGCATTGTGGAAATGCGACCGTATTTTGACTGCATTTTTTACGTCATTCTTTGCCCAGAAAACTGTTTGGGTCTGCGATTTGGATGTGTGATTTGCGGCTCGTATACAGGGTTTGCGATAGCATAGCCTGTTTTGCGATGCCTCTTTGTTCACTTACAAAATTACAAACTTTCTGGTTTTTCTGCAACTTTCCAAGGACAAAATAGTACGTTTAACCCCCCTAAACTCACTCGAGGCCACTGGGACCTCAACCAAACATGCCAACATATCCCATAACATTATTCAAACTTGTTCCAAACTTCGGAACGCTCAAAAACAACATCTCAACGCCAAATTCACGTCAGATTCAAGCCTAAGAATTTCGGAGTCTTCTAAATTACTAATTTGATCAAAATCAAATCAAACCACATTCAAATGACTTGAAAATTTGCACACACATCCCAAACGACATAACGAAGCATAGCAAGGCAGAAATGGGGCTAAACGGAGCGGTAGCTCATGAGACGACTGGCCGTGTCGTCACAAATAAGTAAGAGGTACAACAAGTTTTAACAATACCAAATAAAGCATATAAGGGTAGTTTAACACATGTAATATTTGATTACCATGAGGAATATAACATGTTATGACTATTCAAATAACAACATGGAAAGAGTTTAATTAACCTAAATCGATCAAATACCATATATAACCCGTGTACCCACTCGTCACGTTGCTTACACGACATTCACATAACACAAATAGCACAATCAATCCCAAATAGGTAGTTCTCACATACAAAATTAGGCAAGATACTTACCTCAACTAGGCCAACTCAACCCTCGAAATTAGCTTTTCCCTTAAATTCGGCTTCACATGGCTCAAGTCTAACCAAAAGTGACTTAATATCATCAACCAATGCAAGGGAAAACAATTACAATATATAAAGCTTTGATCTTTACAAAATTCCCAAAAAGTCAAAAGAAATTCAACCCCAGGCCTGCCTGGTCTAAACCCAGGTCCAAGGGTAGATTCTGACTCATCATAACCCCACGAGCACAAATATGTGATTAATTTTCAAATCAAAATCCAAAATGACTCTCAAAACTCAAATTCTCATTTTTCCAAAACTTGAAAAAAATTCCCAATTTTCCTCTATGATACACATAAATTTGACATCTAATATATGATATATTCATCAAATATAGTTGAAAATTGATTATAGTCACTTACCCAATGTTGAAAATCTCCTATCCAAATCACCTCCTACCGACCCTAGGGTTCTAAAATATGATAAAATAATAAGAAATACTTACTTTATAACCATTTGTTCAGTTGATGTTGTCGAAATTTCGAAGCCTTACATTCAGATAGTTTTCAAAATTTTTTTCCGAAATAGCTACACGCACTTTAGCCCACCTTATGTCACCGCCATTGCTTCAAGTAATTACCTTTCTAGCAACATACACATAAATCCCACCTTATGCTGCCCCATGCACATTAACCCCTGTTCTTATACCGCTGCATGCGCATCAACATCACAACACAATAAAAACTCGCACCACAAGCATACATATGCCACAACTTGGCAAAAATCAACAATATCAATGTATCCACTATAAATAGCCCATTGCTCAACCACATGTCACGACCCTAACCCCGAACCCGGTCGTGATGGCGCCTCTCGTGAAGACGAGGCCAGCCAATTTAACCAAAATCTCATTTTAAGCAGTTAATTAACATGAAAAACAATATAAGCATGATTTAATAGCAATAATTCGTGAAAATATAGCTAACCATAATAGAAACCATCCCGACACAGCCCAAACCGGGGTGTCACAAATCATGAGCAACTATGGATCCTGATAACAAGTCTACTAAATACAATATCTGGCACAACTATTTGAAGAGCATAGAAACAACAAGATAAGAGAGATACGGGGCTGCGGACGCCTACAGTCGTAGTTCTGAACCACTGCCTGGACGGGACGAGTCAGCAGTCCGGAGCGGAACCAAAAATGCCAGAATCTGCAAACATGGTGTAGGGAGTAATGTGAGTACTCCGACCCAGTGAGTAATAAATATAAATAACGATTGAAAGTAAGAAAGCACGTAAAGGACAAGGCATTCTATAAGGAAGCAATAAAACATCATTTGAAAAAAGTAAATCAGTGAGAAATCAAGTAAAATCTCCTTATCAACAATTCTGCCCCTCGGGCAATATCGCAGAACAATACCAGCCCCTCGGGCTCAAATCTTAGAACAATGCCAGCCCCTCGGGCTATCACATGGAACAGTATCAGCCCCTCAGGCAATCACCTAGTACAATATTAGCCCCTCAGGCTATATCTCACATCACAATGGGTACCCCTGCTCACTGGGGGTGTACAGACTCCGGGAGGGGCCCCTTACGGCCCAAGCGCAATATCAAGCTACCTCGTGGCATCAAATCTAGGCCCTCGGCCTCATATCAGTCAAGCCACCTCGTGGCATATATAAAGTATCTCAGGCCCTTGGCCTCATATCAGTCACAAGCCACCTCGTGCCATATAATGTATCTCAGGCCCTCGGCCTCATATCACTCAGTATATCCTCACATCTGGCCCTCGGCCGCACTCAGTCAGAAAATCATCACAAGCCCCTCGGGCATAGTAAAACAGTAGTTCTCAGCCCAAAAACATCATCAAAATATTATTTAAGTCTCAAAACTGAGTAAAAGTGGCTGAGTTGTAAAACGTTGGAAAACAGCATGACTGAGTTCAAGTAATATGTCAAAATAGTGAGAAAATAGTTATTATAATCTCTGAAGGGTTCTAATAATTGGCACGAAGCCCAAATATGGCAATCAGCCCAAATCATGATGATAACAAATAAGTTTCAGTCAAATACGCCGTAAAAATCATCAATCGGGACGGACCAAGTCAAAATCTCCAGTAGTAAACAACCCCACGCTCATCGTCGAGCGCTTGTTTCACCTCAATATAGCACTACGATGTACAATCCAGGGTTTCAAACCCTCAGAACATCATTTACAATCACTACTCACCTCGGACCGGCTAAATCCCTAGCCCGTGACACCTTTGCCCCTACAATTGGCCTCCACGCACGTCGAATCTATCCATAATCAGAACGAATACGTCACAATATGTTGAGGGGACAAAGCCCAAGCGAAAACAATCGAAAAATACCAAATTTTTTGAAATTAGCAAAACTCAAGCCCCGGGCCCACTTCTCGAAGTTCAGAAATTTTCACATCAACGGGTTCCTTATCTCCCAACGATTTCATACATATCAAAAGTTCTTAAATCTGACCCCAAATGGTCCTCCAAATACCCAATTAGAATTTCAAAATCTCAAGCCCTATTTCTTCCATTTTTAGCAAGACTTCAATGAATTTCTAGGTAGATTTCACAATATAAACGAGTTTTAGGTCCGAAATTCTTACCTCCAATCGATTCTTCTTGAATCTCTCGTTAATTTCCTTTAAGAACCTCCAAAAATGAGCAACTATGGGTGAAAATATACCCAAAATCGCGGACAAGAAGATTTAAAAACATTTTGTCTACGCAAGTCGCATGTGTGAAATGCGACTTGGCTCCTTATAATCATGTTTTTATCATCTCATAATTCCTTATATATTGCGAGATATAAGCTTCCAAAGTCGGTCCTGTGCAGCAGAAATTTCTGCCATGCATACTTCCTGGAAAACAATAGCAGTACCAGGCTTCGGTTAATCTACCGTAACTTTCTGTATATATGTCCACATTATGAATGGTTTAAATTTCTGAAAACTAGAATCAAAGGGCTACAACATTCATGTTTTGATCATCTCCAAATTCCTTATAGATTGCGAGATATAAGCTCCCAAAATAAGCTCTATGCAGTAGAAATATCTGGGATGCACCAGCAGTTAAAATGACCTAGAACTATCCGAAAGCACTCCGAAACTCACCCGAGCCATTCGGGACCCCATCCAAATACACCAACAAGTCCTAAAACATATTATGAACTTAGTCGAGGCCTCAAATCACATCAAACAACGCTAAAAAACACGAATCATACCCCAATTCAAGCCTAACGAAACTAACAAATTCCAACTTCTACATTCGATGCCGAAACCTATCAAGTCGAGTCCGATTGACCTCAAATATTGCACACAAGTCATAAATGACATAACGGACCTATAAAGATTTTCAGAACTAGATTCCGACCCCGATATCAAAAAGTCAACTCCTCGGTCAAACCTTTCAAAAATCTTCCATTTTCAAACATTCGCTAAAATGCGTTGAATTATCCTACAGACTTCCAATTTCAAATCCGGACATACGCCTAAGTCGGAAATCACCATTCGAAGCTATAGCAACTCTTAGAATTCCATTCCGACCCTCGGATAAAAATCTTGCCTAACAACTGGAAATCGTCAAAATACTAACTCCACCAAATGAAAGCCTAATTCTACACCGGACTCCAAACCAATTCCGATCACACTCCTAAGTCATAAATCACCTCCCGAAGCTAACCGAACCATCGGAACTCACATCCGAGCCCTCTAACTCATAAGTCAACATCCGGTTGACTTTTCCAACTTAAACCTTCTTAAAAGAGACTAAGTGTCTCATTTCTTACCAAATCCACTCCGAACGCAAACTACTCAACTCGATCACATAAAACACGGATAACGAAGCATAATGAAGCAGAAATGGTGGAAACAGAGTGGTAACTCATGAGACGACTGGCCGGGTCGTCACATCCTCCCCAACTTAAACAAACGTTCATCCTCGAACGAGTCAAGAAACATACCTGAAGCCTCAAATAGGTGAGGATATCTGCTCCACATCTCCCGCTTGGTCTCCCAGTCCTCCACGGGCCGACCTCTCCACTGCACTTTCACTGAAGCTATATCCTTTGACCTCAACTTCCGAACTTGACGACCCAAAATAGCTACTAGCTCCACATCATAGGTCAAATCATCATCCAACTGAACCGTGCTGAAGTCCAAAACATGAGACGGATCCCCAGTATACTTCCGGAGCATAGAAACATGAAATACCAGGTGCACACTCAACAAGCTGGGTGGTAAAAGCAAGCTCATAAGCCACCTCCCCATCCTCCGAAGCACCTCAAACGGACCAATGAACCGAGGACTCAATTTCCCTATCTTCCCGAATATCATAACACCCTTCATGGGCGAAACCTTCAGCAAGACCTTCTCACCAACCATGTAGGACACATCTCGAACCTTCCTATCAGCATCAATATTTTGCCTCGACTGCGCTGTACGAAGCCTCTTCTTAATCACTTTCACCTTCTCTAGAGCATCCTGAACCAAATCAGTCTCTAATAGCCTAGCCTCGCCAGGCTCGAACCAACAAACTAGAGATCTACTCCGCCTCCCATACAAAGCCTCATACGGAGCCATCTGAATACTCGACTGGTAGTTGTTGTTATAAGCAAACTCTGCAAGCGGTAGAAACTCATCCCATGAACCTCCGAAAACACATGCACGCAACATGTTCTCCAATATCTGAATAGTATGCTCGGACTGCCCGTCCGTCTGAGGATGAAAAGCTGTGCTCAACTCCACCTGAGTACCCAACTCTCTCTGCACGGCTCTCCAANTGGTAGCTGTTGTTATAAGCAAACTCTGCAAGCGGTAGAAACTCATCCCATGAACCTCCGAACTCAATAACACATGCACACAACATGTCCTCCAATATCTAAATAGTACTCTCGGACTGCCCGTCCGTCTGCGGATGAAAAGCTGTGCTCAACTCCACCTGAGTACCCAACTCTCTCTACACGGCTCTCCAAAACTGTGAAGTAAACTGAGTACCTCTATCTGAAATGATAGAAACTGGGACACCATGCAGCCGAACAATCTCCCGGATATAAATCCCTACCAACCACTCTGAAGAATAGGTAGTACACACAGGAATGAAGTGCGCGGACTTGGTTAGCCGATCCACAATCACCCAAATAGCATCGAACTTCTTCAAAGTGCGTGGAAGTCCAAAAACAACGTCCATTGTGATCCGCTCCCACTTCCACTCGGGAATAGCCATCTGCCAAAGCAAGCCATCCGGTCTCTGATGCTCATATTTTACCTACTGACAGTTGAGACACCGAGCTACAAATCCCACAATATCTTTCTTCATTCTTCTCCACCAATAGTGCTGTCTCAAGTCCTGATACATCTTCGTGGCACCTAGATGAATGGAATACCGCGAGCTATGGGCCTCCTCCAGAACAACTCCCGAAGCTCATCCACATTGGGCACACAAATCCAGCCCTACATCCTCAACACTCCATCATTGGCGATGGTCACATCTCTGGCATCATCATGCTGAACTCAGTCCCTAAGGACAAGAAAATGCGGATCGTCACACTAGCGCCCTCTGATGCGATCATATAAGGAAGACCGAGAAACCACACAAGCCAACACCCGACTAGGTTCCGAAATATCTAATCGATCAAACCGATTGGCCAAGGCCTGAACATCAACTGCAAGGGTCTCTCCCCAACTGGAATATATGCCAAACTCCCCATACTCACTGCCTTTCGGCTCAAAGCATCGGCCACCACATTGGCCTTTCCCGGATGGTACAATATAGTGATATCATAATTCTTGAGCTACTCCAACCATCACCGCTGCCTCAAATTAAGATCCTTTTGCTTGAACAAATGCTAAAGGCTGTGATGATCAGTAAACACCTCACAAGATACGCCATACAAGTGATGCCTCCAAATATTCAATGCATGAACTATGGCAATCAGCTTTAAATAATGAACGGGGTAGTTCTTCTCATGGGGCTTCAACTGACAAGAAGCATAAGCAATAACTCTACCCTCCTGCATCAATACACAACCAATCCCAACTCTCGAAGCATCACAATACACGGTATATGAACTTGAAGCTGATGGTAAAACCAATATTGGAGCTGTGGTCAAGGCTGTCTTGAACTTCTGAAAGCTCTCCTCACACTCGTCCGACCATACAAATGGAGCACCCTTCTAAGTCAATTTGGTCAAGGGCGGCGCAATGGATGAGAATCCCTGAACAAACCGGCGATAATAGCCTGGCAACCCAAGAAAGCTATGAATCTCTGTGGCTGAGGACGATCTAGGCCAACTCTGAATCGCCTCTATCTTCTTTGGATCAACCTGAATACCCTCGCTGGACACTACGTGCCCCAAGAAAGCCACTGAACCGAGCCAAAACTCACACTTAGAGAATTTTGCATAAAGCTTCTCCTCCCTCAATCTCTGCAATACAACTCGCAAATGCTACGCGTGCGCCTCTTAACTATGCGAGTACACCAGAATATCATCAATGAATCACGATAGGCACAGCTGGTGCCTGAACTGGTGCTGTTGAGCTTGATCCTTAGCTGGGGCAGCTGGTGAATCAACAGGTGCTGCCGCTGCTGCTCTGCCTCTGCCACGACCACGACCGCGCCCACAGCCTCTGGTGGCCTCAGTGGGTGGAACTGGTGGTCGTCCACCTCGTCCGGTAGATCGTATCCTCACCATATGTGAGAGAATAGGATAACAAAAGTTTTGTGCTCGGATCAATAAGTTCGCACGACAAGAATTTCAAGAATATGAAGTTTTTCTTAAAAGGTTACTGCAGCCTCTCGAGGACAAATACAGACGTCTCCGTACCGATCCGCGAGACTCTACTAAACACGCTCATGACTCGTGAGACCTATGTAACCTAGGCTTTGATACCAACTTGTCACAACCTTAACCCCGAACCCGGTCGTGATGGCGCCTCTCGTGAAGACAAGGCCAGCCAATTTAACCAAAATCTCATTTTAAGTAGTTAATTAACATGAAAAACAATACAAGCAAGATTTAATTGCAATAATTCGCGAAAATATAGTTAACCATAATAGAAACCGTCCTGACGCAGCCCAAACCGGGGTGTCACAAATCATGAGCAACTATGGATCCTGATAACAAGTCTACTAAATACAATATCTGGCACAACTATTTGAAGAGCATAGAAACAACAAGATAAGAGAGATACGGGGCTGCGGACGCCAACAGCTACCTCGTAGTTCTAAACCACCACCTGGACGGGAGGATTCAGCACTCCGGAGAGGAACCAACAACGCCTGAATCTGCGCACATGGTGCAGGGAGCAATGTGAGTACTCCGACTGAGTGAGTAATAAATATAAATAACGATTGAAAATAAGAAAGCGCGTAAAGCACAAGGCTTTATATAAGGAAGAAATAAAACATCATTTGAAAATAGTAAATCAGTGAGAAATCAAGTAAAATCTCCTTATCAACAATTCCGGCCCTCGGGCAATATCACAGAACAGTACCAGCCCCTCGGGCTCAAATCTCAGAATAATACCAGCCCCTCGGGCTATCACATGGAACAGTACAAGCCCCTCGGGCAATCACCTAGTACAATATCAGCCCCTCGGGCTATATCTCACATCACAATGGGTACCCGCGCTGACTAGGGGTGTACAAACTCCTGGAGGGGCCCCTACGGCCCAAGCACAATATCAAGCAACCTTATGGCATCAAATCTAGGCCTTCGGCCTCATATCAGTCAATCTACCTCGTGGCGTATATAAAGTATCTCAGGACCTCGGCCTCATATCAGTCACAAGCCACCTCGTGGCGTATAAAGTATCTCAGGCCCTCGGCCTCATATCACTTAGTATATCCTCACATCTGGCCCTCGGTCGCACTCAGTCCGAAAATCATCACAAGCCCCTCGGGCATAGTAAAACAATAGTTCTCAGCCCAAAAATATCATTAAAATATTATTTAAGTCCCAAAACTAAGTAAAAGTGGCTGAGTTGTAAAACAATGAAAAATAGCATGACTGAGTTCAAGTAATAATTCAACAGTGATAAAAATCCCCGAAGATTTCAAATAATTGGCACGAAGCCCAAATATGACAATCAGCCCAAATCATGATGATAACAAATAAGTTTCAGTCAAATACGCGGTAAAAATCATCAATCGGGACAAACCAAGTCAAAATCCCCAGTAGTAAACGACCCCACGCTCATCATCAAGCGCGTGTCTCACCTCAATATAGCACTACGATGTACAATCCGGGGTTTCAAACCTTAGAACATCATTTACAATCACTACTCACCTCGGACCGGCTAAATCCCTAGCCCGCGACCCCTTTGCCCCTCGAATTGGCCTCCACGTGCGTCGAATCTATCCATAATTAGAACGAATACGTCACAATATGCTGAGGGGACAAACCCCAAGCGAAAACATTCGAAAAATACCAAAAATTCTAAAATTAGCAAAACCCGAGCCCCGGGCCCACTTCTCGAAGTTCAAAATTTTTTACATCAACAGGTTCCTTATCTCCCAACGAGTTCATACATATCAAAAGTTCTCAAATCCGACCCCAAATGGTTCTCCAAATACCCAATTAGAATTTCAAAATCCCAAGCCCTATTTCTTCCATTTTTAGCAAGACTTCAATGAATTTCTAGGTGGATTTCACAATATAAATGAGTTTTAGGTCCAAAATTCTTACCTCCAATCGATTCTCCTTGAATCCTTTGTTAATTTCCTTTAAGAACCTCCAAAACTGAGCAACTATGGGTGAAAATATACCCAAAATCACGGACAAGAAGATTTAAAAACATTCTGTCTACGCAAGTCGCATGTGTGAAATGCGACTTGGCTCCTATTTCCAGGAAGAAAATTGCAGTACCAGCCTTCGGTAAATCGCCCATAACTTTCTGTACAAATGTTCAAATGATAAATGGTTTATCTTTCTGGAAACTAGATTCAAAGCGCTTCAAGTTTCTTGTTTTGATCATCTCATAATTCCATATATATTGCGAGATATATGCTTCCAAAGTCGGTTCTGTGCAGCAGAAATTTCTGCCATGCACATTGCCTGGAAAACCACAGCAGTACCAGGCTTCGGTTAATCTATCATAACTTTTTGTATATACGTCCAAATGATGAATGGTTTACATTTCTGGAAACTAGAATCAATGGGCTACAACTTTCATGTTCTGATCATCTCCAAATTTCTTATAACTTGCGAGATATAAGCTCCCAAAATAAGCTTAGTGCAGCACTCCGAAACTCACCCGAGCCATTCAGGACCCCACCCGAATATACCAACAAGTCCTAAAACATATTATGAACTTATTCGAGGCCTCAAATCACATCAAACAACGCTAAGAAACACGAATCATACCCCAATTCAAGCCTAATGAAACTAACATCCAACTTCTACATTCGATGCCGAAACTTATCAAGTCGAGTCCGATTGACCTCAAATTTCGCACACAAGTCATAAATGACTTAACGGGCCTATGAAGATTTTCAGAACTGGATTTTGAACCCGATATCAAAAAGTCAACTCCTCGGTCAAACTTTCCAAAAATTCTCCATTTTCAAACATTCGCCAAAATGCGTTGAATTGTCCTACGGACTTCCAATTTCAAATCCGGACATACCTATGTCCGAAACACCATACGAAGCTATAGAAACTCTCGGAATTTCATTCCGACCCTCGGATATAAATCTCGCCTAACAACCGGAAATCGCCAAAATACTAATTCCACCAATTAAAGCCTAATTCTACACCGGACCTCCAATCCAATTCCGATCACACTCCTAAGACATAAATCATCTCCCGAAGCTAACCGAACCATCGAAACTCACATCCGAGCCCTCTAACTCATAAGTCAACATCCGGTAGACTTTTCCAACTTAAACTTTCTTAAAAGAGACTAAGTGTCTCATTTCTTACCAAATCCACTCCGAACGCAAACTACTTAACTCGATCACATAAAACACGGATACTGAAGCATAATGAAGCAGAAATGGGGGGAAATGGAGCGGTAACTCATGAGCCGACTGCCCAGGTCGTCACAAATGCACACAAGAATCTCAACAATAATAAAATGAATGTGAATTGCTCTACATGAAAGAAATGTTAACAATTAACACTTCACCTCAATGTAATAACGGCTTTCGCAACTTCAACACCAATAACGTAGAAAGCAGATATTTCATAAATAACAACTTCAAGTAAAAGTAAGTAACCAATTAAAGATGCAACAAGTTAATAAGGAAGGCGGTAACTTTAACTAAAGCATATAAAAGCAATATAACAAGTAAGAGGTACAATAAGTTTTAACAATGCCACGTAAAGCATATAAGGGTAGTTTAACACGTGTAATATTTGATTAACCATGAGGAATATAACATGTTATGACTATTCCAATAACGCCATGGAAAGAGTCTAAATAACCTAAATCGTTCAAATACCATATATAACCCATGTACCCACTCGTCACCTTGCATACACGACATTCACATAACACAAATAGCATAATCAATCCCAAATCCTAAGGGGTAGTTATCCCACAAAAAGTTAGGGAAGATATTTACCACAACTAGGCCAACTCAACACTCGAAATTGGCTTTTCCCCTGAAGTTTGCCTTCACACGGCTCAAATCTAACCAAAAGAGACTTAATATCATCAACCAATGGAAGGGAAAACAATTACAATACATAAAGCTTTTATCTTTATAAATTTCCCAAAAAGTCAACAAAATTCAACCCCGGGCCGCCTGGTCAAGACCCGGGCCCAAGGGTAGATTCCGACTACCCATAACCCCACGAGCCCATTTATGTGATAAGTTTAGAAACCCGACTCCAAAATGACTCTCAAAACTTAGATTCTCATTTTTGAAAAACTTGACAAAAGTTCCCAATTTTCCTCTATGATTCACATAAATTTCACGTTTAATCTAATATATATTCATGAAATATAGTTGAAAATTGATTATTCTCACTTACCCAATAGCTGTAAAGGAAAATCTCCTCTTTAAATCGCCTCCTACCGAGCTTAGGGTTCTAAAATATGATAAAATAATAAGAAATCCTGACTTTCTAAACATTTGTTCAGCTAATGATGTTGCAATTGTGAAGCCTTACATTTAGATTGTTTTGAATACTTTTTTACGAAATAGCTACACGCACTTTACCCCACCTTATGTCGCCGCATGGCTTCAAGTGATTCCCTTTCTAGCAACATGCACAAAAATCCCCCCTTATGCCACCACATGCACATTAAACCCTATTCCTACACCTCCGCATGCGCATCAACATCACAACACAATAAAAACTTGCACCACAAGCACATATATGCCACAACTTGGCATAAATAAACAATATCAATGTTTCCACTGTAAATAGCCTATTGCTCAACCACAATGCGCACAAGAATCTCAACTATAATAAAATGAATGTGAATTGCTCAACATGAAAGAAATTTTAACAATTAAGACTTCACCTCAATGTGATAACGGCTTTGGCAACTTCAACATCAATAACGCAACAAGAAGACATTTCATAAATAACTACTTCAAGTAAAAGTAAGTAATCAATTAAAGATGCAACAACGCAACAAGGAAGGCAATGACTTTAACTAAAGCATATAAGAGCAAAATAACAAGTAACAGGTACAACAAGTTTTAACAATGCCAAATAAAGCATATACGTATAGTCTAACACATATAATATTTGATTAACCATGACGAACGTAAAATGTTATGACTATTCAAATAAAGACATGACTATTCATATAAAACCTGTGTACCCACTTTTTACCTTGCGTACATGACATTCACAGAACACAAATAGCACAATCAATCCCAAATCCTAAGGGGTAGTTCTCCCACACAAAGTTAAGCAAGATACTTACCTCAACTAGGCCAACTTAACACTCGAAATTAGCTTTTCCCCTAAAGTTCACCTTCACATGGCTCAAACCTAACCAAAACTGAGTTAATATCATCAACCAATGCAAAGGGTAACAGTTACAATACATAAAGCTTTGTTCTATCCAAAATTCCCAAAAAGTCAATAAAATTCAACCCGGGTCCGTCTGCTCAAGACCCGGATCCAAGGGTAGATACCGACTACCCACAACCCCACGAGCCCATTTATTTGATTAGTTTTCAAATTCGAGTCCAAAATGACTCTCAAAACTCAGGTTCTCATTTTTCAAAAACTTGAAAAAGTTTCCCAATTTTCCACTATGATTCACATAAATTTGACATCTAAACATGATATATTCATGAAATATAGTTGAAAATTTATTATAGTCACTTACCCAATGTCTATGGATGAAAATCTCCTCTCTAAATCGCCTTCTACCGACCCTAGGGTTCTAAAATATTATAAAATAATAAGAAATTCCGACTGTCTAACCTTTTGTTCAGTTGATGATGTCAAAATTGCGAAGCCTTACATTTAGGTAGTTTTGAAAACTTTTATCCGAAGTAGCTACATGCACTTTAGCCCACTTTATGTCGCCGCATGGCTTCAAGTAATTTCCTTACAAGCAGCATGCATATAAATCCCACCTTATTCCGCCGCTTGCACATTAACACCTCTTCTTATACCGCCGCATGTGCATCAACATCACAACACAATAAAAACTCGCACCACATGCACACATATGCCACAAATTGGCAAAAATCAACAATATTAATGTTTCCACTATAAATAGCCCACTGCTAAACCACAATGCACACAAGAATCTTAATTATAATAAAATGAATGTGAATTGCTCAACATGAAAGAAATATTAACAATTAACTCTTCACCTCAATGTGTTAACATCTTTCGCAACTTCAACACCAATAACGTATCAAGAAGATATTTCACAAATAACAACTTCAAGTAATAGTAAGTAATCAATTAAAGATGCAACAAGTGTCATGACCCGAATCCCAAACACGGTCGTGATGGCGCCTCTCTTGAAGATAAGGCCAGCCAATTCGAACCATAACTCATTTTAAGAAATAAATTTAACAAGAGAACAACACAACACATTTTAATAGCAGTCATTTGCGGAAAAAACATAGTGAACCATCCCAACAACAGCCTGAAACCGGGGTGTCAAAAAGTCATGAGCAACTAATGAAATCCTAATTACAAGATTACTATTCAATATCTCTGGCACAATTGTTTGAAGAAAGTGGAAATAACAATATAAAGAGATACGGGGCTGCGGACGCCAATAACTACCTCGTAGTCTCTGAGTCACCGCTCTGACAATCATAGTCAATGCCTCGGAGCGGAATCAGTAACGCCTGAATCTGCACACATGGTGCAGGGAGTAATGTGAGTACTTCCAGCTCAGTGAGTAGCACATATAAATAATGACCGAAAGTAAGGAAACACGTAAAGCACAAGGCAACGCACAATGAAGCAGTAAATCATTATTTGAAAACAGTAAATCAGTAAGAAATCATTTAAAAATCTTCCCAGCTCTGGTTACCAGTTGCCATTGTTACCAACTGTAACCTATAGTTGTCATTGTTACCAACTATAATATTCCTGGGCTCAGTATCAATCTCACAGCTCAGGTTACCAGTTGTCAATGTTACCAACTGGAACCTACAGTTGTCATTGTTACCAACTGTATTATCTCTGGTTACCAGTTGTCATTGTTACCAACTGTAACCTACAGTTGTCATTGTTACCAACTATAATATCTCCTGGTACCCTGCGCTCATTAGGGGTGTACAGACTCCGAGAGGGGCCCCTTACGGCCTAAGCGCTATATCAAGCCACCTCGTGGAATACATCTAGGCCCTCGGCCTCATATCAATCAAGCCACCTCGTGGCGTATATACAGTATCTCAGGCCCTCGGCCTCATATCACTCACCTGGCCCTCGGCCGCACTCAATAAGAAAATCATCAGAAGCCCCTCGGGCATAGTAAAATAGTAGTTCTCAGCCCAAACATCATTTCAAATATTGTGTAAATCTCAAAACTGAGTAAAAGGTGGGTGAGTTGAACAACAGTGGGAACAACATGACTGAGTTTAGGTAATAAGTACAAATAGTGAGGAAATGGTGATAAAAATCCCCGGAGGGTTCAAACAATTGGCACGAAGCCCAAATATGGCAATCAGCCCAAAACATGATGATATCAAATAGGTTTCAATCAAATATGTAGTAAAAATCATTAATCGGGATGGAACAAGTCACAGTCCCAGTAGTAAACAATCCCACGCTCATCATCGAGCGTGTGCCTCACTTCAATATAGCACTACGATGTGCAAATCCGGGGTTTCGAACCCTCAGGACATCATTTACAATCACTACTCACCTCGAACCGGCAAAATGCCTAGCCCACGACGCCTTTGCCCTTCGAATTGGCCTCCACGTGTGTCGAATCTATCCAAATTCAGAACAATTACGTCACAATATGTTGAGGGAACAAAGCCGACGCGAAAACAATCAATAAATACTAAGAAATCCCAAAATTAGCATAACCCGAGCCCGGGCCCACTTTTCAATATTCAGTAATTTTTCACCTCAACAGGTTCCTTATCCTCCCACGAGTTCAACCATACCAGATTTATCGAATTCTGACATCGGTTCGACCTCCAAGTCTTAAAATCTAACTCAAGGGTTTTCCAGAATTTTCTCCAACTTAAATCACCAATTACATACTAGAACGGCAATAGGTTTGGGTAATTTGACCAAGATTGTGTAAAAAACACTTACCCCAATGTTTCTCTCGAAAATCTCCAAAAAACCTTCAAGATTTCGCTTCAATCCGAGTTCCCTAGCTCCAATTATGTTCAAGATGGTCAAAACCCCCTTCTTTAAGAATTTGTTCAAGAAAATCTCTTTTGGATATAGTTTTGCGGTTTATTTGTTGTGATTTTGTGGTGTTTGGAGGTTTTTCTCTTTGTGGATAATGAAAATGGGTTTTGCATGGCAAATGGGCACTTATTTCTATTCATAAAGAGGTCAAAAATCGGAACAATAAAACTTTCAGGTGTCGAAAATGCTATAGCATTTTGCGTAGCAAAATCAACTTTGCTATAGCAAACTGGTCGCATTTCTGACATTGTTTTGGCCCAAAAATCTGTTGCACTTTGCTATAGCATTTTCGCGTAGCAAAATCAACTTTGCTATAGCAAACTGGTCGCATTTCTGACATGGAAATCTGTTGCACTTTGCTATAGCATTTTCGCGTAGCAAAGTCAACAATGATACAGCATTCTGGTAGCATTTCTAACATTTCTGCAGATTTTCTTTTCCAACGATGAAATAGTCCGTTTAACCACCCAAAACTCACCCGAGATATTCGGGACCCCGTTCGAATAATACAACCAAGTCCTAAAACATATTATGGTCTTGGTCGAGGCCTTAAATCACATAAAAAAACGCTAAATACACGAATCATACCCCAATTCAAGCCTAATGAAACTAACAAATTTCAACTTCTACATTCGATGCCGAAACCTATCAAATCGAGTCCGATTGACCTTAAATTTTTGCACACAAGTCATAAATGACATAATGGACCAATGAAGATTTTCAGAACAGGATTCCGACCCCGATATGAAAAAGTCAACTCCTCGGTCAAACTTTTCCAAAAATCTTCTATTTTCCAACATTCGCCAAAATGCATTGAATTGTCCTACGGACTTCCAATTTCAAATCCGGACATACGCCTAAGTCCGAAATCACCATACGAAGTTATAGCAACTCTCGGAATTCCATTCCAACCCTCGTATCAAATTCTCGCCTAACAACCGGAAATTGCCAAAATATTAACTCCACCAATTCAAGCCTAATTTTACACCGGACCTCCAAAACCAATTCCGATCACACTCCTAAGTGATAAATCATTTCCCGAAACTAATCGAATCTTCGGAATTCACATCCGAGCCCTCTAAATCATAAGTCAACATCCGGTTGACTTTTCCAACTTAAATCTTCTTAAAAGAGACTAAGTGTCTCATTTCTTACCAAACCTACTCCGAATGCAAACCATTCAACGTGATTACATCAAACACGGATAACGAAGCATAATAAAGCATAAATGGGGAAAACGGAGTGGTAGCTCACGAGACGACTAGCCGGGTTATCACATTCTCCCCCACTTAAACAAACGTTCGTCCTCGAACGTGCCAAGAATTATTCCGGGGACATTAAATTTCTAAGTGTATTATTACACGTACTCGCGGGTGATTCCACGTCACCTTAAATTTAACATGGATCCGACAACACCATCTCAATTGAAGATTATTTCTTTTATCCACTTTTATAAACTTCAAATCCAGATTTCTCACGGCCCAATTAATTCAACACAGCGTGTTAGTCTCAACCGACTGTAGCAACTCGTGCTTACACACCCATCATATGTATGCCCATAACCACGTCTCTGGTTATAATAGCTGTTCATAATTAATTCCAGCATCGTCAATTAACCTCATATTAACCAAAACCTCGTTTCAAATTTTCACAACTCTGACAGCAATTCACGAGGCATGAAGACCTCATAATTATTTACTCGAATTAACGAGTCACATTTAACGCCACCTGAACACTCCCCTTGTAGGCTAAAACTCAATAATTACAGCATGAATATGGCAAAATGCGCACAAAAATGCACAGAAGAATTATCAAATAAGCCTAACAGGCATGGCTCCCTATCAGTACTATAGTACAAATTTAATTTAACAGAGGGAGAATTTAAAACACATAAATTTTCATCACAAGGATCTCGTCCTTATATAACTTCCGCCGCGGCTCGTAGCCTAGTTTAAGCTTTTCACATCATATTAAAAATGCGAGGATCTCATCCTCAACTCTGAATCACAAGTAATATGCACTCGTGCCAACCGAAATCTATCCATTTCTCCTTTAAAAATAATTTCCTTTACTTGAAATCACGGCACATAATGAACTCCCATACCGGTAGGGCATATAATTCATAAAGCTCTAATCAATTATCCTGAAATTACATGAAAACCCGCTGTAGTGAGTAACAGAAAGTCAATTTTGGACTCATGGCCCTCAATAGTGTACAAAACAAAAATGATAGACATGGCTAAGACCATCAAAACCTCCCAACAGGGATAAACACAGTAGTAGAGTGCAATTTCACAAACTCACCATATAAGCCGATTTCCCATAATAACATCCTCCGACCACAATAGCTGAAATTTCAGGAATCTGGTGCCCGCAACACATCTCATGACGCATATAAATCCTGTTCCAAATCTCGCAATACTGTCACAACGAAAGAGAGGTGTAGAAATTCGTAGCCGCCTACCGAATTAGTAATTCATGGAGTCTCTCATCCTGTCAAGTACCATTACCTCATTCTGAACTGAATAACGATATTTCCTTTTAATGTGCCTTATATAAATCTGATTGCATAGATTTCAGCTCCAATAATCTCGTCTCACTCGGTGCAAGCTGCTCACGCAATAAGCCACCTCAAACACCGACTCCGCTCTCATATGGCGCCATCAATGCGCAGACAAGCTACAATTTGAACATGACGCATAAGGAGGAACGAACTCTGGAAAAGAATTATCCAGCTCGCGTAACGGATAAAACGGTCAAACAGATATTACGAACCCTTCTCAGAGGATGAGAAACAAAATACGCAGGAATAGATATAGGGGGTCGTACTCAACATAACACTGTTGCGGCATACAACCCGATCCACAAATGATACCGTTGCGCCGTGTAGCCCGGTCTAACTTCTTTCAAATTACTCTTGACCTGACTTAGAAATATAATAGCTCCATTCACACATAACGAACTCAATTGGCACTCACCTCGAGTGACCCGAATCGTGAGACCACATCATCTCAATACTCACGAACCATCTCATACCCTCCTTATGTGATCAATATTATCTCAGACTGGTACACCCATTCTGCAAGACCTTCGGCGAATCCGAAGCTATTTCTTCCTTTCCTCTAATACTGCACCGTATACCTAATGGTAACATAGAATATTCCAAGTTTCGTTCGCAATCTACTGCGAAGACTCGATCCTTAACCACACATCGGACCCGAAATCTTTAGGCACTGCACTTTAATTCTTGAATCCACTAGGGCCGCTATCGAGAGTCAGTCACTCTGACCTAGTCTCAAAGATAACCAACTCCAACGCTCTACTAGCGCATGACAACCTCTCGAAGAAGCAACCGACTGCGCTCTTTTCCATGTACATCACGTCCACAAAACATAAGCTCTGAGTCTCCCCAAAAACCTGAACATGCATCGATAACGCCGAAAATAGCACACACCCATCTAGTTCTTTGTTGAATCACCCCTAATACTTCCTTTTTCCTAGTCATAAATAATCCGCCAGCGTATCGATAACCAGAAACCGCACAAGAAGACAACCGCGCGATCCAATTGTAAATGGTGGGGCTCCCCGCACTTAGCTCTAAGCCACCGTCACATAATATAGAGCCCACGACAATTCCTCCATTCTCAATTACCATGATCTCGCACCATTAACCCAACAGACTTCTCGAAGTCTTTGTTAATCTTTTCATGAACATCCTGGACCACATGTCATAGTCACGCACTCGACCTCTTACTAGGTAGCAAGTAATATTCCTTGCAGAAGCTTCATCAACATCACGCCACCGCTAACCTGCTCACAGGAGATAACCCACATGTGGAATTCCTTAACGACATCTTCTAACGACGCTGCACTGGGTACGACTACCCCGTAATCAGCAAATTCTCCTAAGCTCATGCTCGCCCACCAGTTGTATAAGTCTGCTCCTTCCCCATTGACATCAACTGGAAGTTCAACAATACTTTACAAACTCAAGTCATATTGCACCTGAAACGATAATCAGATCTTCACACCCCTATTCATTTCAAACAAACTCCTTCCTGCCATATTCGATCTTTCTTCGTACAACAACCATCACTCCAAATAAAATGCGTAGTCCAAATCACCTTCCATCATGATTCCCAAACCGTTCTACACTTTCTCAAGGCACGCGGCTATCCTACCACATAATCCATATGCTAATCTATCACTCTTATTTCGGTTAAACCATCTCCTTTAAGTAACTTTTCAACCTCTACTTCTCGTACTTGGCCTGCTAGTACTTCAACCACCGCGAAACACTTCCTGCCATGTCATTCCTCATACTTCGCTGTTCACGTGTTGCATCAAACCGAAATCCATCTCTGTAGCACCCGAACAATTAAAATGTTACCGACTCTAAGCCTCTTCGAAGATCATCTTTCTCGAGCCATCCACATTAGAAATACTAATTCGATTTTGAACCACTGTACACAGTTATCCCTGGCAACCACCCCTCACGCACCATTTCACAGCACCATGCCCGAAGGCAAAATCCAACTAGACCGTAACACCGACGAACCATAATGCGTTCAAACAAGGACGACGACACCGCATCACATTGATAACAAGCGCTTCGCGCCGCATAAGATTGAGTAGGAAGGAAATAAAGGCATAAGCCTCAATAGAATCAAACCGCACGATAAGGATATGGAGAATATGAAGTTTTTCCTAAAAGGTTCTGCAGCCTCTCGAAGATAAATACAGACGTCTCGTGAAGACAAGCCAGCCAATTCGAACCATAACTCATTTTAAGCAATAAATTTAACAAGAGAACAACACAACACAGTTTAATAGCAGTCATTTGCGGAAAAAACATAGTGAACCATCCCAACAACAACCCGAAACCGGGGTGTCACAAAGTCATAAGCAAGTAATGAAATCCTAATAACAAGATTACTATTACAATATCTCTGGAACAATTGTTTGAAGAAAGTGGAAATAACAATATAAAGAGATACGGGGCTGCGGACGCCAACAGCTACCACGTAGTCTCCGAGTCACCGATCTGACAATTGTAGTCAATGCCTCGGAGCGGAATCAGTAACGCCTGAATCTGTACACATGGTGCAGGGAGTAATGTGAGTACTTCCAGCTCAGTGAGTAGCACGTATAAATAATGACTGAAAGTAAGGAAACACGTAAAGCACAAGGCAATGCATAATGAAGCAGTAAATCATTATTTGAAAACAGTAAATCAGTAAGAAATCATTTAAAAATCTTCCCAGCTCTGGTTACCAGTTGCCATTGTTACCAACTGTAACCTACAGTTGTCATTGTTACCAACTGTAATATTCCTGGGCTCAGTATCAATCTCACAGCTCTGGTTACTAGTTGTCAATGTTACCAACTGGAACCTACAGTTGTCATTGTTACCAACTGTAATATCTCTGGTTACCAGTTGTCATTGTTACCAACTGTAACCTACAGTTGTCATTATTACCAACTATAATATCTCTGGGTACCCAACGCTCACTGGGGGTGTACAGACTCCGGGAGGGGCCCCTTACGGCCCAAGCGCTACATCAAGCCACCTCGTGGATCTCCATGTATATACAGTATCTCAGGCCCTCGGCCTCATATCACTCAGTAAAACCTCACACCTGGCCCTCGGCCGCACTCAGTTAGAAAATCATCACAAGCCCCTCGGGCCTAGTAAAATAGTAGTTCTCAGCCCAAACATCATTTCAAATATTGTGTAAATCTCAAAACTGAGTAAAAAGTGGCTGATTTGTACAACAGTGAAAACAACATGACTAAGTTCAAGTAATAAGTACAAATAGTGAGGAAATAGTGATAAAAATCCCCGGAGGGTTCAAACAATTAGCACGAAGCCCAAATATGGCAATCAGCCCAAAACATGATGATATCAAATAGGTTTCAATCAAATATGTAGTAAAAATCATCAATCGGGACGGACCAAGTTACAGTCCCAGTAGTAAACGACCCCACGCTCATCATCAAGCGTGTGCCTCACTTCAATATCGCACTACGATGTGCAAATCCCGGGTTTCGAACCCTCAAGACATCATTTACAATCACTACTCACCTCAAACCGGCAAATTTCCAAGCCCATGACGCCTTTGCCCTTCGAATTGGCCTCCACGTGCGTCAAATCTATCCAAATTCAGAACAATTACGTCACAATATGTTGAGGGAACAAAGCCGACGCGAAAACAATCAATAAATACTAAGAAATCCCAAAATTAGCATAACCCGAGCCCGGGCCCACTTTTTGAAATTCAGTAATTTTTCACCTCAACGGGTTCCTTATCCTCCCACGAGTTCAACCATACCAGATTTATCGAATTCCGACATTGGTTCGACCTCCAAGTGTTAAAATCTAACTCAAGGGTTTTCCACAATTTTCTCCAACTTAAATCACCAATTACATACTAGAACGGCAATAGGTTTGGGTAATTTGACCAAGATTGAGTTAAAAACACTTACCCCAATGTTTCTCTCTAAAATCTTCCAAAAAACCTTCAATATTTCGCTTCAATCCGAGTTCCCTAGCTCCAATTATGTTCAAGATGGTCAAAACCCCTTCTTTAAGAATTTGTTCAAGAAAATCTCTTTTGGATATAGTTTTGCGGTTGATTTGTTGTGATTTTGTGGTGTTTGGAGGTGTTTCTCCTTGTGGATAATGAAAATGGGTTTTGCATGGCAAATGGGCACTTATTTCTATTCATAAAGAGGTCAAAAATCGGAACAATAAAACTTTCAGGTGTCGAAAATGCTATAGCATTTCGCGTAGCAAAATCAACTTTGCTATAGCAAACTGGTCGCATTTCTGACATTGTTTTGGCCCAAAAATCTGTTGCACTTTGCTATAGCATTTCGCGTAGCAAAATCAACTTTGCTATAGCAAACTGGTCGCATTTCTGACATTGTTTTGGCCCAAAAATCTGTTGCACTTTGCTATAGCATTTTCGCGTAGCAAAGTCAACAATGCTATAGCATTCTGGTAGCATTTCTAACATTTCTGCAGATTTTCTTTTCCAACGATGAAATAGTCCGTTTAACCACCCAAAACTCACCCGAGCCATTCGGGACCCCGTTCGGATAATACCAACAAGTCCTAAAACATATTATGGTCTTGGTCGAGACCTTAAATCACATAAAAAAAATGCTAAATACACGAATCATACCCTAATTCAAGCCTAATGAAACTAAAAAATTTCAACTTCTACATTCGATGCCGTAACCTATCAAATCGAGTCCGATTGACCTCAAATTTTGCACACAAGTCATAAATGACATAACGGACCTATGAAGATTTTCAGAACTGGATTCCGACCCCGATGTCAAAAAGTCAACTCCTCGGTCAAACTTTTCCAAAAATCTTCTATTTTCCAACATTCGCCAAAATGCGTTGAATTGTCCTACGGACTTCAAATTTCAAATCCGGACATACGCCTAAGTCCGAAATCACCATACGAAGCTATAGCAACTCTCGAAATTCCATTCCGACCCTCGGATCAAATTCTCGCCTAACAACTACAAATCGCCAAAATACTAACTCCACCAATTCAAGCCTAATTTTACACCGGACCTTCAAAACCAATTCCGATCACACTCCTAAGTCATAAATCATCTTCCGAAACTAATCGAATCGTTGGAATTCACATTTGAGCCCTTTAACTCATAAGTCAACTTCCGGTTGACTTTTCCAACTTGAATCTTCTTAAAAGAGACTAACTGTCTCATTTCTTACGAAACCTACTCTGAACGCAAACCATTCAACGTGATTATATCAAACACGGATAAAGAAGCATAATAAAGCATAAATGGGGAAAACGGAGTGGTAACTCACGAGACGACTAGCCGGGTCTTCACAACAAGGCAATAAGGAAGGCAACAACTTCAACTAAAGTATATCAGAGCAAAATAACGAGTAAGAGGTACCACAAGTTTTAACAATGCCAAATAAAGCATATAAGGGTAGTTTAACACATTTAATATTTGATTAACCATGAGGAATATAACATGTTATGATTATTTAAATAACGACATGGAAGGAGTCTAAATAACCTAAACCGGTCAAATACCATATATAGCCCGTATACCCACTCGTCACCTTGCTTACACGATATTCACATAATGTTAACAAATAGCACAATCAATCCCAAATGGGTAGTTCCCCCACACAAAATTAGGCATGATACTTACCTATACTAGGCCAACTCAACCCTCGAAATAAGCATTTCCCTTAAAGTTCGGCTTCACACGGCTCAAATCTAACCAAAAGTGACTTAATATCATCAACCAATGAAAGGGAAACCAATTACAAAACATAAATCTTTGATCTTCACAAAAATTTAAAAAAATCAACAAAATTCAACCGCAGGCCAGCCAGGTCAAAACCCGGGTCCAAGGGTAGATTCCGACAACCCATAACCCCACGAGCTCATTGTTCAGAACATAACAAAATTTCCCAATTTTCCAATTAGATTCACGTAAATTTGATGTTTAATCTAAGATAATTTCATGAAATATAGTTAAAAATTGATTATACTCGCTTAACCAATGTCTGTAGATGAAAATCCCCTCTCTAAATCGCATCCTATCGAGCCTAGGGTTCTAAAATATGATAAAATGATAAGAAATCCTGACTTTCCTACCTTTTGTTTAGTTGCAGATGTCGAAATTGCGAAACCTTACATTTAGATAGTTTTGAAAACTTTTTTTCGAAATAGCTACACTCAGTTTTGCCCACATTATGTCGTCGCATGGTTTCAAGTAATTCCCATACTAGCAACATGCACATAAATCCCACCTTATGCCTAAGCATGCACATTAACCCCTATTCGTATACTGCCGCATGCGCATCAATATCACAACATAATAATAACTCGCACCACAAGCACCCATATGCCACAACATGCCAAACATCAACGATATCAATGTTTCCGCTATAAATAGCCCATGGCTCAATCGCAATGCGCACAAGAATCTCAACAATTAAAAAATGAATATGAATTGCTCAACATGGAAGAAATTTTAACAATTAACACTTCACCTCAATTTGTTAACGTCTTTCGCAACTTCAACACCAATAACATAGCAAGAAGATATTTCATCAATAACAACTTCAAGTAAAAGTACGTAATCAATTAAAGCTGCAACAAGGCAATAAGGAAGGCAATAACTTCAACAAAAGCATATAAGAGCAAAATAAAATGTAAGAGGTACAACAAGTTTTATGAATGCCAAATAACGCATATAAGGGTAGTTTAACACATGCAATAGTTGATTAACCACGAGGAATATAACATGCTATGACGATTTAAATAAAGACATGGAAAGAGTGTAAATAACCTAAAACGTTCAAATATCATATATTACCCGTGACCCACTCGTCACGTTGCGTACATGGCTTTCACATAAAACAAATAGCCCAATCAAACCCAAATCATAAGGGGTAGTTACCCCCCAGAAAGTTGGGCAAGATACTTATCTCATCAAGGCCAAGTCAACCCTAGAAATTAGCTTTTCCGCTAAAGTTCGCCCTCACATGGCTCAAATCAAACCAAAAGTGACTTAATATCATCAACCAATATAAGGGAAAACTATTATAATACATAAAGCTTTGGTCTTTACAAAATTCCCAAAAAGTCAACAAAATCAGCCGCAGGCCAGCCTGGTAAAGACCTGGGTCCAAGGGTAGATTACGACTACCCATAACCCCACGAGCCCATTTATGTGATTAGTTTTCAAATCCGAGTCCAACTTGACTCTCAAAACTTAGATTCTGATTTTTCAAGAAGTTGACAAAATGTCCTAATTATCCTCTCAAATTCACATAAATTTGATGTTTAATCTAAGATATATTCATAAAATATAGTTGAAAATTGATTATAATCACTTACCCATTGTCTGTAGATGAAAATCCCCTCCCCAAATCACCTCCCACTTAGCCTAGTGATCTAAAATATTATAAAACGATAAGAAATCCTGACTTTCTAACCTTTTGTTCAGTTGCAGATGTTGCAATTATGAAGCCTTACATTTAGATAGCTTTGAAAACTTATTTCCGAAATAGCTACACTCAGTCTTGCCCACCTTATGTCGCCGCATGGTTTGAAGTAATTCCCATACTAGCAACATGCACATAAATCCCACCGTATGCCTCTGCATGCACATTAACCCCTATTCTTACACCTCCATACCCATCAATATCACAACACAATAAAAACTAGCACCACAAGCACTCATATGCCACAACTTGTCAAATATCAACAATATCAACGTTTCCACCATAAATAGCCCATGGCTCAACCACAATGCACACAAGAATCTCAACAATAATAAAATGAAGGTAAATTGCTCAAAATGAAAGAAATTTTAACAATTAACACTTCACCTCAATGTGATAACAGCTTTCACAACTTCAACATCACTAACGTAACAAGAAGATATTTAACAGATAACAACTTCAAGCAAAAGAAAGTAATAAATTACAGATGCAATAAGGCAATGAGGAAGGCAATAACTTCAACTAAAGCATATAAGAGCAAAATAACAAGTAAGAGGTGCAACAATTTTTAGCAACGCCAAATAAAGCATACAAGGGCAACATAACACATGCAATATTTGATTAACCATGTCGAATATAAGATGTTATGACAATTAAAATAAAGACATAGAAAGAGTTCAAATAACCTATGACGTTCAAATACCATATATAACCCGTGTACCCACTTGTCACCTTGCGTAAATGGCTTTCGAATAAAACAAATAGCACAATCAATCCCAAATCATAAGGGGTAGTTCTCCCACACAAAGTTAGGCTAGATACTTATCTCAACTAGGCCAACTCAACCCCCGAAATTAGCTTTTCCCCAAAAGCTCGCCTTCACACGGCTAAACCGAAACCAAAAGTGACTTAATATCATCAACCAATGCCATGGAACACAATTATAATACATAAAGCTTTGATCTTTACAAAATTTCCAAAAGTCAACAAAATTAAACTACGGGCCAGCCTAGTAATAACCCGGGTCCAAGGGAAGATTACGACTACCCATAACCCCACGAACCCATTTATGTGATTAGTTTTCAAATCCGAGTCAAACTTTACTCTCAAAACTCAGACTCTAATATTTCAAGAACTTGACCAAATTTCCCAATTTTCCTCTCTGATTCACATAAATTTCATGTTTAATCGAAGTTATATTCATTAAATATAGTTGAAAACTGATTATAATAACTTACCCAATGTCTATAGATGAAAATCCCCTCTCCAAATTGCCTCCTACTGAGCCTAGCATTCTAAAATATGATAAAATGATAAGAAATCTTGACTTTCTAACCTTTTGTTCAGTTGCACATGTTGCAATTGCGAAGCCTTACATTTAGATAGTTTTGAAAACATTTTTCCGTAATAGCTATACTCAGTTTTGCCCACCTTATGCTGCCGCATGGTTTCAACTAAATCCATAGCAACATGCACATAACTGCCACTTTATGCCTCCGCATGCACATTAATTATAATTCTTATACCGCCGCACGCATCAATATCACAACACAATAAAAACTCGCACCACAAGCACCCATATGCCATAACTTGCCGAATATCAACAATATCAATATTTGCACTATAAATAGCTCATGGCTCAACCACTATGCGCACAAGAATCTCAACAATAATAAAATGAACGTGAATTGCTCAACATGAAAGTAATTTTAAAAATTAACACTTCATCTCAATGTGAGAACGGCTTTCGCAACTTCAACACCAATAACGCAACAAGAAGATATTTCACGAAAAAACAACTTCAAGTAAAAGTAAGTAATCAATTAAAGATGCAACAAGGCAATAAGGGAAGCAATAACTTCAACTAAAGAATATAAGAGCAAAATAACAAGCAAGAGGTACAACAAGTTTTAACAATGCCAAATAAAGCATATAAGGGCAGTTTAACACATGTAATATTTTGTTAACCATGAGGAATATAAAATGTTATAACTATTCAAATAAATACATGGAAAGAGTCTAATTAACCCAATACGTTCAAATCCCATATATAACCTGCGTACCCACACGTCCCCTTATGTACACGGTTTTCACATGAAACAAATAGCACAATCAATCCCAAATCCTTAGAGGTAGTTCACCGACACAAAGTAAGGCAAGATACTTACCTCAGTTAGGCCAACACAACCCTCGAAATTAGCTTTTCCCCTAAAGTTCGCCTTTACACGACTCAAATCTAACCAAAAGTTACTTAATATAATCAACTAATGCAAGGGAAAACAAATACAATACATAAAGCTTTGATCTTTACTAAATTCTCAAAAAGTAAACAAAATTCAATCGTGGGCTAGCCTGGTCAAAACCCCGGTTCGAGGGTAGATTCCGACTACCCATAACCCCTCGAGCCCATTTATGTGATTAGTTTTTAAATCCAAGTCCATATTGACTCTCAAAACTCAGATACTCATTTTTCAAAAGCTTATCAAAATTTCTCAATTTTCCACTCTGATTCACATAAATTTGATGTTTGATCTAAGATATATTCATGAAATATAGTTGAAAATTGATTATAATCACTTACCCAATGTCTGTAGATGAAAATCCCCTCTCCGAATCGCCTCCTACCGAGCCTAGTGTTCTAATGTATGATGAAATGATAAGAAATCCTGACTTTCTAACTGTTTGTTCAGTTGCAGTTTCGCAATTGCGAAGCCTTACATTTAGATAGTTTTGAAAACTTTTTTTCGAAATAGCTACACTTAGTTTTGCCCACCTTATGTCGCCGCATGGTTTCAAGTAATTCCCATAGTAGCAACATGCACAGAAATCCCACCTTATGCCTCCGCATGCACATTAACCCTTATTCTTATACTGCCGCATGCGCATCAATATCACAACACAATAATAACTTGCACCACAAGCACCCATATGCCACAACTTGCCAAAGATCAACAATATCAATGTTTCTACCATACATAGCCCAGGGCTCAATCGCAATGCGCACAAGAATCTCAACAATTAAAAAATGAATGTGAATTGCTCACCATGGAAGAAATTTTAACAATTAACACTTCACCTCAATGTGATAACGGCTTTCGCAACTTCAATACCAATAACGTAGCAAGAAGATATTTCATTAATAACAACTTCAAGTAAAAGTATGTAATCAATTAACTATGCAACAAAGCAATAAGGAAGGCAATAACTTCAACTAAAGCATATAAGAGCAAAATAACAAGTAATAGGTACAACTAGTTTTGACAATGCTAAATAAAGCATATAAGGGTAGTTTAACACATGTATTATTTGATTAACCATGAGGAATATAACATGTTATCACTATTCAAATAAATACATGGAAAGAGTCTAATAACCTAAAACGTTCAAATACCATATATAACCCGTGTACCCACTCGTCACCTTTCGTACACAGCATTCACATAACACAAATAGCACAATCAATCCCAAATACTAAGGGGTAGTTCTCGTAGACAAAGCTAGGCAAGATACTTACCTCAACTAGGCCAACTCAACACTCGAAATTAGCTTTTCTCCTAAAGTTCGCCTTTACTCAGCTCAAATCTAACAAAAAGTGAGTTAATATCATCAACCAATGCAAGGGAAAGCAATTACAATTGATAAAGCTTTGAACTTTACAAAATTCCCAAAAAGACGACAAAATTCAACCCCTGGCACCGCTGGAAAAAACCTGGTCCAAGGGTAGATTCTGCCTACCCATATCCCCATGAGCCCATTTATGTGATTAGTATTCAAATCCAAGTCCAAATTGACTCTCAAAATATCAAATTCTCATTTTCCTAAAACTTGACAAAATTCGAGTCCAAATTGCCTAGCGTTAAAGTTGGGCGCCATCACGACCTATAGGTGAAATTAGGTCATGACAACATTGTAGCGGAGCACTAGGTTCACGTAGGTCTCACAAGTTATGAGCACGCCTAATAGTGTCTCGCAGATCGGTGAGGAGACGTTTGTACTTATCTTTGAGAGGCTATAGGATGTTAGAAAACTACTCTTTCTTCATCTTCTATCGTGCAGTTGATGTGATACTAAGTATATTTCTTTTATTCTCTCACAGATGGTGAGAACGTGCACAGTTGATGTTCTAGATCGGGGAGGAGCTGCTCCCCCTATTGCTAGAGGCCGAGGGAGGGCTCCAGCTCGAGGTAGGGGACGAGAAACGTCCCAGAGTTGCCCCAGCTATGCCACCAGTGGATCTAGTGGAGGATCCTACTTTTGAGGAGCAAGGCGAGGTTCCTATAGTAGGGCCAGCCCTGGTGGATTTCATGTCCGCACCAGGATTTGAGGAGGTCATGGGTCGTATGCTACAGTTCATGGATTCTCTGACTCAGGCTGGTTTATTTCTAGTGGACCCAAACACATCTCAGGCAAGAGAGGGACCACAGACCCCTACCTTTAAGGCTCCAAGGCATGCAACTACCGTATATCAGACCTCGAGTGCACTACCAGTTGGCGGAGCTCAGCCAGTTGCAACAGCTATACCTGAGCCCGACCTGCTGCAGCCGGTGATTCGCAAAAGCTATTGGATAGATGGACCATGCTTCATCCTCCTGCTTTCATAGGTGAGAGACATGAGGATCCCTAGGATTTTATTGATTGGTGGAGGGACAGACTGCATAAAATGAGGATACTAGAGTCCCACGGAGTGGACTTCACCACCTTTCACCTTGAGGGCAAGGCCCGTAGGTTGTGGCAGTCATATCTTCTCGGCAGACCAGCAAGTTCCCCTCTCATGACTTGGGATCTTTTCACACGCCTCTTGTTGGACGGATATATTCCATCCTCTTAGAGGGAAGAGTTGCGATTTCATTTCGAGCAGCTTCAGCATGGACAGATGTCTGTGATTGACTATGAGGCAAGATTCTCTAAGTTGTCTTGCTATGCACTTATGATACTTCCTACTGATGCGGAGAGAGTGCGAAGGCCTATCGCCGGTTTGCACTCGGTATCCTGGCCACCATGGCTCGAGAAGTGGAGACGGGGACTTCTTACGGGCTAGTTGTAGAGATAGCTCGGAGGATTGAGGGTATCCGTCAGTGGAGCCGAGAGCATACGCTGAGGGACAAGCGGTTTCGATATTATAGAGAGTTCAGTGGTGCCCTGGCTAGGGGCAGCGGTTAGTTCGTGAGGGGTCAGTCTAGCAGGCCCACGTATCCAGCACCGCCGCCTCCTCGAGGTGCTCCAGTGCAGCCTTATTTCAGACTATGCAAAAGAGTTCCTACCGCCCACCAGCTATCCATGGTTCCATAGTGGGTATTCAGGCCATTAGGGCCAGACTTCAAGTCAGCAGTTCACCGTTCCAAGGAGTTGTTTCGAGCGCGGGGATTTCAGTCATGTGCGGAGATTCGACCCCAGGCTTCAAGGAAAGGCAGTGCAGCAAGGTCAGCAGCCTATGATATCAACATCAGCTGTTCCACTAGCCGTACGGCTGCCTAGAGGCGGAGGTCAAGTGGGTATGGGCCGTCCTAGAGGTGGAGGCTAGCCAGGTAGAGGTAAGTCAGGTGGCGCTCCAGCTAGGTGCTATGCTTTTCCAGCCATACTAGATGTAGTAGCGTCAAACGCCGTGATCGCAGGTACTATTGCTATCTGTAGTAGAGATGCCTCAGTACTATCTGATAAAGGGTCTACGTATTAAATGCTTCATCTTTACTGCTGTGTATGTATCCACTATTGTGGGCGACTCCTTTGTTGTGGATAGGATATATCGATCTTGCGTTGTTACCTTATGTGGTTATGAGACTAGAGTGGATCTTCTGTTGCTTGATATGAATGACTTTGAGGTCATCCTGGGCATGGACTGGCTATCTCTATATGATGCCATCCTTGATTGCCATGCCAAGACTTTTACCTTGGCGATGCCAGAGTTGCCTAGGCTGGAGTGGAAGGGTTCGTCTATCAGTGCATCTAGTATGGTTATTTCTTTTCTGAAGGCTTGACACATGGTCGAGAAGGGTTGTTTTGCTTATCTGGCCTATGTTTGGGACACTACGACAGAACTCTAGCAATTGATTCAGTGCCGTAGTCCGGGAGATCATCGATGTGTTTCTTTCTGATCTTCCAGGCATGCCACCACATCGTGCATTGATTCATGTATTGATTTTGCTCCAGGTACCCAGCCTACATCTATCTTACCATACCGCATGGCTTCGAAAGAGTTGAAGGAGTTGAAAGAGCAGCTTGAGGAGTTGCTAGCCAAAGGGTTCGTCAAACCGAGTGTGTCACCTTGGGGTGCACCGGTGTTATTTGTGACGAAGAAGGATGGGACTACACGGATGTGTATTGATTACCGTCAGTTGAACAAAGTTACCATTAAGAACAAGTACCCATTGCCACATATCGATGATTTGTTTGACTAGTTGCAGGGTGCCAGAGTGTTCTCTAAAATTGATATAAGATCGGGGTACTATCAGTTGAAGATTCGGGACTCCGATGTTCCAAAGACTGCTTTGCGGACTAGATAAAGACATTATGAGTTTCTACTGATGTCCTTCGATTTGACTAACGCCCCAGCGGTGTTGATGGATTTGATGAACTGAGTGTTCAGGCCACATATTGATTCGTTCATCATTATTTTCATTCATGACATTTTGATCTACTCTCATAGCCTGGAGGAGCACGAGCAACATTTGAGAGTGGTGCTTCAAACCTTGCGGGGATAGAAGCTATATGCTAAGTTCTCCAAGTGTGAGTTTTTGCTAGATTCTGTAGCATTATTGGGACATGTTTTATTAGGCGAGGGTATTAAGGTTGATTCCAAGAAGATCGAGGTAGTTCACAGTTGGCCTCGTCCTAGCACAGCGACTGAAGTTAGGAGCTTCTTGGGGTTAGCGGATTATTACCGTCGATTTGTGGAGGGCTTCTCATCTATTGCTGCACCTTTGAATAGGTTGACCCATAAGGGTGCTCCGTTCCGATGGTCCGATGATAGTGAAGTGAGCTTTCATAAGCTTCCACTGAAGCAATGCTCCTCTACCTCAACTTACGGACCTACCTATCCAAAATAGCCACTGGCTCCACAACATAAGTCAAATCCTTACCTAGTTGGACTGAGCCAAAATCTAATACATGCAATTTGGATCTCCTTAATACATCCTGAGCAAGGAAACATGAAACACTCGGTGAATTGCCGATAAGCTGGGTGGCAATGCAAGTCTATAGGCCACCTCACCAACACTCTCAAGGATCTCAAATGGGCCGATATACCTAGTGCTTAACTTGCCCTTCTTCCTGAACCTCATCACCCCATTCATGGGTGAAACCCGCAGAAAAACCCTCTCTCCCACCATAAATGCTACATTACGAGCCCTTCAATCATTATAACTCTTATGCCTATATTGTGTTGTATGATGCCGATCCTGAATAAACTTGACTTTATCCAAGGCATCCAGACAAAATCAGTGCCCAACAACCTAGCCTCTCCTGGCTCAAACCAACCAACTGGAGAACGACGCCGTCTCACATATAGGGCCTTATAATGAGACATCTGAATACTCAATTCGTAGTTGTTGTTGTAGGCGAACTCTGCAAGTGATAGAAACTGATCCAATGAACCCCCAAAATCCATAACATAGACACGTAGCATATCCTCCAAGATCTGATTGGTGCACTGGGACTGCCCATCCGTCTGGGGTGAAATGTTGTACTCAACTCAATCTGTATGCCTAACTCATGCTATACGACTCTCAAAAAATGGGATGTGAATTGCGTGCCTCCATCAGAGATAATGGACACTGGGCACACCGTAGAGACGAACAATCTCACCGATATAGATCTAAGCCATATGCTCTAACGAATAGGTAGTCCACACCAGAAAGAAATGTGTTGATTTGGTCAGCCTATCCACAATAACCCATACTACGTCGAATTTCTTTAAAGTCCGTGGGAGCCCAACAACGAAATCCATGGTAATATGCTCCCATTTCCCCTTAGTAATCATAAGTCTCTAAAGCAAACCACCTGGTTTCTGATGCTTGTACTTCACCAGCTGACAGTTCAAGCACCGAGCTACATAATCCACTATATCTTTCTTCATTCTTCTCCACCAATAGTGTTGCCTCAAATCCTGATACATCTTAGCAGCACCCGAATAAATGGAATACCACGAACTCTGGGCCTCCTCGAGAATCAACTCACGCAACTCATCCATATTGGCCACACATATCTGACCCTGCATCCGCATAACCCGTAATCACCAATAGATACCTCCTTGGCATCACCTTGCTACATTGTGTCCTTAAGGACAAGCAAATGGTGGTCATCATATTGATGCACCCTGATGCGCTTATACCTAGAAGACTGAGAAACCACACAACAAGAACCCGAATAGACAATGAAACATCTAATCTCACGAACTGATTGGCCAAGGCCTGGACATCCATGGCTAGTGGCCTCTCTGCTGCCGATAATTATGCCAAACTGCCCATACACTCCGCCTTTCTACTCAATGCATCGGTCACCATATTGGCCTTCCCGAGATGATACAATATGGTGATATCATAGTCTTTCAGCTACTTTACCCATCTCTACTGCCGCATATTAAGGTCCTCCAGCTTCAACAGATACTGGAGATTCCGATGGCCGGCACAGACCTCACATGGAATACAATACAGATAATGCCTCCAAAACTTCAATGCATGATCAATGGCTATCAACTCTAAGTCATGCACAGGGTAATTTTTCTTATAAACCTTCAGAGACCAAGACACATAGGCAATAACCTTACCGTCCTGCATAAGCACCCGCTAAGCACAATACACAATGCATCACAATACACGGTGTGAGACCCTGAACATGTAGGCAACACCAAAACTATGGTTGTAGTCAATGCAGTTTTGAGCTTTGAAAGCTCTTCTCGCACTCCTCAAACCATCTGAAGGGAGGAACACCCTTCTGGGTCAATCTAAGTAATAGGTGCATCAATGGACGAGAAACCCTCTACGAAGCGGTGATTATACACGGCCAAACTAAGAAAACTCTGGATCTGAGTAGCTGAAGACAGTATGCACCAACTTAGGATTGCATCAATCTTTTCGGGTCTACCTTGATTCCCTCGCTAGACACCATGTGACCCAAAAACGCCACTGAATCAAGCCAAAACCCACACTTGGAGAACTTTCCAAATAACTTCTTCTTCCTCAAGGTCTGGAGCACGATCCTCACATGCCGCTCGTCATCCTCCCAACTGTGGAAATACAACAAGATATACAATAAATACAATGATATCGCTGCAATACGATGTTCTAAAGTGTATAAATGTTGCTGGGGCATTGGTCAACCTAAATGACATCACTAGAAACTCGCAGTAACCATATCGAGTCCTGAAAGCAATCTTCGGATGACTTATTCTGGAATCTTCAGCCGATGCGACCCTGTCCTCAAATCAATGTTTGAGAACACTTTAGCATCTTGAAGCTGATCAAACAAGTCATTAATGCGTGGCATTGGGTACCTTTTCTTGACTGTAACTTTGTTCTGTTGCCTAAAATCAATACACATCCTCAGAGTACCATCCCTCTTCACAAACAGAACTGGAGCACCCAAGGAGAGACACTCGATAGGATGGAACCCTTATCAAGCAACTCCTGAAGTTATTCCTTTAACTCCATGGTGCTATAAAATATGGTGGAATAGAAATGGGCTAAGTGCCCGACATCAAGTCAATACCAAAATTGATATCCCTATCGGGCGGCATGCCCGGTAAGTATGCTGGGAACACATCTAGGAAATCTCCCACAGCCGAAACTAACTCAATGGTAGGAGTATCAACACTAAACACCCTAACAAAGGCTAGATATGCTTTACACCCCGTCAACCATCAATTGTGCCGTAAGAAAGGACACAACCCTAATAGGACTATAATCCATTGTACCCCTTCACTCTAACCGCGGTAAACCTGGCATATCAAGTATCACGGTATTGGCATAACAGTCTAGAATAGGGTGATAGGGCGACAACCAATACATGACAAAGACACGTCAATGTCCACCATACTGAGTAGCAATAGGTTGACTCTGGTTTCATAACCATCAATAACGACTAAACACGACCGATAAGCATGGTCCATGATAATAGAATCTCTCATAAGCGTGGACACATATACAAGAGCACTCAATGAATCACGATATATCAAGATATGGAACAACGTATGAGGATACATATGAATAAGAGGATCCCCGATCAAACAAGACCGATGCATCCCTATGATAGACCGGAACCATACCTGTGATGATAGCATCCGATGTAACCGCCTCCGTCTTACCAGGGATAACATAAAACGATCATGGCCTCCTCCTCTAAGGTGACCTCTACCCGCCTGACCTCCACCACTAGCTGGTGGTGCAGGTGGAGCAGCAACTGTAGCAACAACCACGGCTTGTGAACCCTATGGAATCCGTGGATCCTGTGTAGTATGTAGAGGTGCACCCCTACTGAGTCTAGGGTAGTCCGTTACCATATGTCTGGGATCACCACACTTGAAACAAACTCTAGATGGGCTTGGCTGCTGAAATTGTCTCTAGCCTGGTCGGCTGGACTGACCGCTAAAGGCACTCCCTACGGTAGGTGCACTGGAAGGTAACAATTTCGATATCAACTTAAACTGGCAATCAATCATAATAAAACCAATTAGTACAACTGTCAAATAACTCCTAGAACCTAGTGGAACCGAGTCATAAGACATACAGATAGTGTGCAAATAAAGTCAAAATTTAATACTTATATGGACAACAAATAAACAGTAATACAACCAAAAGTAGAAGGTGACTTCGAGGCCTGCGAACCCCAAGCAGGTGTACCTTGAAGTCTTCGGAATAACTAGTTAATCACTAGCGTCCGGCACAGGTGGGTGTACGTGGATCTATGCAAAAATGTGCGCAAACATAGCATGAATACACCACAATCGTACGTAGTAAGTATCAAGCCTAACCTTTGTAGCGTAGAGACGAGGTCAGGTCAAGACGCCTACTAGGACAAGAAAACTAAACAAAGAATGATATAGTCTAGCAATGGAATATGAGGAAATGAGTGACAACAAGTAGTACGATAATGTAGGCTAGCAACGAAGTTTAAGGCAATAAAGGCTTCAAAGAGTGAACACATGATAGGAACAACAAGTGATCAAGTACCGTACAAATACATGTAAAAACTATGAAGTAAAGATAACGACTGTTCCAAATCAACAAGCCTTTTAACATAGAATGCATAACAAAAATCACAACCGATGTACCACATCTCATCATCTCATTTCACAAGTCACAATCATAATCTTCTTTATATCACCACATGAGCCAAGCATATTTCTTTTTGAAAACATTTTCCCTAAATAGCTACACTCGTTTTAGCCCTCTTATCTCATCAAGTGGCTTCAAGAAATTCCCTTACTAGCAACACACGTATATAACCCCACCTTATCTCACCACATGCATATCAACCCCTATCCATATTCCACCACATGTGTATTAATATAAAAACACAATAATCAACGCGCACCACATGTGCCCATGCATCACAACACTTGCCAAAATCAACAATACAATGTTACCACAACATATAGCGCACAGCTCAACCACAGTGTCAACAAGAATCTCTATAATAACAAAATGAATGAAAAATACTCAACGAGGAAAAATAGTAATCAACAACTTCAACCTCAATGTTGTAATAGCTTTCACAACATCAACTTCAATAACTCAAAACAAAGGTATTCCCAAAAAATGAAAACTTCCAATTCAAGTGCATTGCATAAGCTCAACGATAAATAAGATAGTATGAAATAACAACAACGTCTAAGTGCATAAGAATAAATAACACGAAAAGACTTTATGCAATAACAAATTCAAATAAGAAAAATTGAACAATAATAGATGTAACAAGACAATAAGAGAGGTAATAGCTTCAAATAAAGAATATAAGAGCAAACTTAACAACAAATGATAGAACAAGTGCTACCAATTTCAAATAGAACATGTGAGAGTAAATATAACAATGGAAGATATAACATGTTATGACAATTTTAATTAAATGCATGGAAGAAGCGTAAGAGTCTAATTCGGTCAAAATGCAACACATAATCCCATGTACACGTCTTTCACATAACTCAAATGATACAATCAATCCAAATCCAAAAGGGTAGCCAAATCAACCCTCGAAAATAGCTTTTTCCCCTAAAATTCCACTGCGCGCAACTCAAATCTAACAAAAAATTACATAATAACATCAAAAACAATGCAAGGGAAACCAACTACGATAGATAAAGCTATGATCTTACACAATTCTCCAAAAGTCAACCCCGGGCGCGCCCGGTAAAAGCTTGAGTCCAAGGATAGATATTGACTACCCATAATCCCACGAGTCTATATATGTGTTTTATTTTTAAATCATAGTCCAATTCAACTCTGAAATCCCAAATTTTTATTTTTCAAAACATATACAAAAATTCCCAAAATTCGTCTGTGATTCTCATAAATATGATGTTAAATCTCATATGTAATCATGAAATATAGTTGATCGATTAGAATAACTTACCCAATGATTTTAGGTGAAAATCCCTCTCCAAATCGCCTCCTACTGAGTTTAGGATTTTTAAATGAGAGAAAATTAGATGAAACTCGACTTTCCAGCCCTTTGTTCGGTTGTAGATGTTGCAATTGCGACATTAGGGTCACAATTGCAAAGAAAGCTATAGTTGGGGCTCCTGGCAGCCTAAGGGGAAGTCACAAATGCAACACTAGGATCGCAATTCCGAACCCAGTTCCCATTACAAACGCGAGCCTACCCTAGTCTAGTCCTTCTTCGCAATTGCGATCATGGCGTTGCAAATGCGACACCTAAGACCCCCTTGCAATGATCGCAATTGCGATGCTGATGATTGCAATTGCGACACCTGAGACACTAGCACACCAGCAACCTATAATTGGGTCCAAACCTTTCTGAAACACGTCTGAAACTCACTCGAGCCCTCGAGGATTCAAACAAAAAATCCACGCAAGTCTAAAAACATCATACGAACTCGCTCGCATGATCAAAACATAAAAATAATATCTAGAACTATAAATCGGACGTCAAAACACATGAATTTCAAAAGAAACCTCAAGAACCTCTTGAATTGCAATCAAGCGTCCGAATCCTATCAAACCAACACCAAATGACACCAAATTTTGTAGACAAGTTCCAAATTGAAAAATGGACCTATTTCAACTCCAAAAATAATATTCCGAACCCGATAGCCTAATGTCAACCTACAGTCAAACTTAGGAAAACATCTAAACTTCAAATTGCCAGCTTTCAGCAAAATAAATCAAATCATCAACAGTCACAATTATCCCTATCGTCACGGCCCAAAATCCACTATAGGTCGTGATGGCGCCTAACGCCTCCGACAGGCAAGCCAGCATTAATTGATCAACTTAATTACACATTTTTTGTGTTTTAAAATCGAAATTTTCCTTAATTAAATCGTATGAAATAAAATTTAAACAGCTACAATAACGAACAACCCGTATGAACCACCAAAACCTGGTGTCACAAGTGTATGAGCATTTTCTAAGAAGTAAAATAACAATATAAAATCTGTCCCGAATGTAATAAGACAGAATAAAATATATAGTATAATGGAGACTCGGTAGACTGCGATGCGTAGCCTGTAATGCATCTCATGTGAAGTCTCCTCAACAGGTGCACCTATGCGCCAAGCTAATTATCCAATGAACCTATCAGATCCTGCACATTTAGTGCATAAGTGCAGCATGAGTGCGTAAACCAACTCGTACCTGGTAAGTATCTACCCTAACCCTGGAGGAGTAGTATAACAACCCGACTGGTCGTATTGAGTATTTACGCTCCTTTCAACTATTTGGAGGCTTGAATAGCTTCAAATAATGTATTATGACCAGTGTGTACTGTTGGATTTGGTTTTCAGGTGTTTCGGGATTAGTTCGGATGAATGAAATTCATGTTCGAAGCTAAACTGAAAAAGGTTGACCGGAGTTTGACATTTTTGCAAATGACTCAAAAATGGAGTTTTAGTGGTTCCAATTGCTCGGTATAGTGAGTTTGGACTTAGGAGTGTGTCTGGATATTTATTTTGAAGTCCGTAGTTGAATTTGACTTGAAATTGCAAAATTAAGAAATTTAAGGTTAGAACTTTGACGGGAAGTTGACTTTTATGATATCGAGTGCAGATTATGATCTGGAAATTTCAATAGCTTCGTTATGTCATTTATGACTTGTACGAAAAAATTGAATTCATTCCGGAATGATTTGATATGTTTCTATGCGAGATTTGGAAGTTGAATGAGTTAAAGTTCATTAAGTTTGAATTGAGGTGCGATTCATCGTATCGATGTTGTTATATGTGATTTGAGACCTCGAGTAAGTCCGTAATATGGCTCGGGTGAGTTTAGGGGTGGTTTCGGACCATTTCTAAGCCATTTTTAGTTGCTGTTTTTTGGCTATAGGGGTGTATAATGTGATAGCGTGGACCTGGCCGTGATAGCGAAGAGAAAAATAGGAAAAATGCATCGGTGCATCGCCACCGCGGAAGCCTTCACGCGATCGCATAGAATAAAATCTTGGCTGCATTGTCTAGACTTTAGGAGCTTATATCTTGCGATTAATAAGGAATTTGGAGATGATCCACAATGAAAGTTGTAGCCTTTGATGTGTAGTTTTCAGAAAAGCAAACCATTTGACATTTGAAGTTTTGTACAAAACGTATGCTGTCTGAGAAGAATTTGGAAAGTTTAATAGAAGTTTGTGCTTTGCGATCGCGGGGAAATGTCCGTGATCGCATAGAGTAAAAATGCTCTAGAAACTTTTGTGCTTCGCGATCGCGAAGAATTTTCCGCGATCGCATAAGGTAAATGACTGGGCAGCAGAACTTATGTTCTGGAAAATGAGACTTTTTGACAATTTGGAGCTCGGGGATAGGTGATTTTTGGGAGATTTTCAAGGAAAACAGAGTTCCTAACTCAACTTTGGTTAAGTTACACGAATCTATTTTTGTTTTTATGAACAAATTAGTGTTTTGGGTTGAAAATGGTAAAAAGTTTCATAGATTTTAATAGAGGATCTGGAGGCGGAGTTGTGGTCAAATTTGAGTAATTTTGGTATGGTTGGACTCGTTGTTGAATTAGGGTTCAGATGTTATAATTTTTATCGGATTCCAAGATGTGGGCCCCACCATTGACTTTTCGTTCACTTTTGGAGTGGAGTTTGGAATTTTTATAAGTTGTTAAATTGCAAGCATTGGAGTATATTTTGATTAATTTGCATGTTGTTTGGCTAGTTTTGAATCGTTTGTCTTGGAATTGAGCAGATAGGAAGGCGTTCGGAGGTTGGTACGCATAGAATGGAATTTCCGGAGTATTGTTTAGCTTGCTCGGCAGCAGATTCGGCTTGTTTGAGGTAAGTGTTTTTCCTAACTTTGTTGAGGAAATTTTTCCTACTAATTGTCATTGTTTGTTTCATGCGGGAGTGATACATATATGATACATATATGAGGTGACAAGCATATATGCATGTGCTTGGGTTAATCATGCTCGTGGGTAATTTATACTTGTGCTTTGTAGAATTATGTGACATTGTTGTTTCATGTCTTTGCTGACTTCTAGATTTCTATGAATATGACATTAAATGCTAGAAACCTTGATTTGGCTTATTATAATTTGATTAAAAATATGACAGGCTTTTGTGAAAATTACTGATGTGCTAAATCCGGTCATTATTATACTTAGTCATAAATACAACTTTACGACCGTTATTCTTGAGATTTTGAATTCCATATATGAGTTTGAAGATCGTATTAGAGACTTGTTGAAATACTTGAATAATAAAATACTTGAAGTTTATTGAATTGTTATTGGCTTGAAAGTCGTGATTGATGTTCAATTTGGAACATTCGTTTAAACACTCTCCTTGATGTTATTTATGCTTCCTACCTTTTTTGTTAATTATATACATGTGCTTGGTAAGGAAGAGTGTAAAGCACGAAGGATGATGCCATGCCATTTCATATATATTATCATGTGAGGGAGAATGTAAAGCAGGAAGGGTGATGCCGTGCCATTTTGTATATATATTATCATGTCAGGAAAAGCATAAAGCACGAACGATGATGCCGTGCCATTCATATACATTATTATGCACAAAGGATAATATCATGCCATTTTATTTACATTATCATGTGAGGATGAGAGTAAAAACATGAAGGGTGATGCTGTGCCATTATTTTTATATTATCATATGTTTATTGCACGAAGGGTGTTTCTGTGCAGGCGAGGACAAGAGACATACAATATAATATGATATCTTTTCATTGTGTATACATTCATGCCTTTATCTTGAGCAATTATTGTGCACCTATGCTTTCTATGTGACTTGTAGTCGTTGTTCTTTCTGTGTCCTCTACCCCAAACGTTGATGTGTTATCCATGCCTTCTATCTGTTTAATTTGCAAATATTATGATTTACTTCTTGTTTGTTGTATTTGCATTTAAGTCTTCTACCATGCTAATTAGTGAAATTTATATTTTTCCTTCCAAATTGTTGTCATAATTTCTATGCCCTATTTTCCCAGCCTATTTTTGTGGTCCACATGTACTGCTTTGTTCGTTGTTCCTTCCTTTGTGCCTCCCACTTTATCTCTTTTACTGTTATTGGCATTTCTCTCACCTAGTCGGTATTGTTATATGTATGCTCGGTGAGAAAAAGATAAATGCACGAAGGGTGTTGCCGTGCCAATTGATTTGATCTACATATATTGGATGAGAATGAGACAAGTGAACGAAGGTATCACCGTGCCATTCGATGTGATATCTTTAATATATTTCTCACAGCAGAAAATTTATGAATTTTCTATTGTGATTTCTCCTAGTAATCTTTTTCTGCCTCACATATTTGTTTCATTGTACCCTTATCTGTTATGTTCTATAATTTTTTATATTGTTACCATACCGCATAGGTTATAACTGTTAGTATCATTTTACTAAGAATCCTCGTCACTACTTTGACGAGGTTAGACAAAATACTTACTGAGTACATGGGGTCGGTTGTACTCATACTACACATCTGCACCTTGTGCGCAGATTTTGGATGGTGACATTGCGATGTATGGCGGGAGCTATCATTGAAGATGTTTTCACAATCCGGTCATATCTACCCCTTGTTCTTGGTAGCTTTAGCATTCTTAATCTATTCATGTATATTTCAAACACATGATGTAGTTTATCTCATATTAGCTTTGCAAATTCTAAATCTTAGAAGCTCATGACTCGTACTGCCAGTCCTTATGGAGTGTATTAGAGTTAGTTAAATATTAATTGAATCGGATTGTTGTTATTTGGCTTACCTAGCGGGTGACATTAGGTGCGATCATAGCTAGTTGGATTTTGGGTCGTGACAAGTAGTGACGAGGGGTCGACATCGACACTTATTAAAGGTCCAATAAAGAAATATAATAAAACATAAGCCAATATGAAGCATGCGGCAATAATGGGGTAAGTCAGTAAGTTACATAATCTTTCAATTACTTCTTTCATAGCATAAATTCTAAATTTTGTATTCTACTTTAACAGCTCGGAGAAAAAATGTCAAGTGTCATTATCAAACAAGTAAGGGATACCATATAAAATGTCGAGCATCAGTGGAAAGTTTACCTCACGAACATTCGAACTACTAGCGATATTATGCACGATTTCTGTCGAGGTCGTTCGGCCCGATCAAGAATAACGTGTACACTGTCGAAGGACATGCGACACGATCCATAGATGCATCTATATATTGCCGAGGCGTTCGGCCAGCTCCACAAGAAAAGGAAGGAAGTTACTGAATTACGAGACACATGTTTATAATATAGCACATGAGCATCAAATGAATATAATATTTATCTTTTCTCAAATAAATCGCCCAAAACTCAAAGTGTTAAGGCTTGGCCTAGTGTGCATATATTTATATCTAAATCGATTTAAGTGATAACTTCAATTAATTAAGCTAGCAGAGTAAGTTCAAATAATTCAAACATTACATGATGAGATCCTAAGTCTACTCGGACATAAACATGCTTTAGCTACGTACGGGCTCTCGTCACCTCGTACGCACGTAGCACCCACAACTAGTTGCACATAACAATAAATATCACCTAGGGGTAGTTTCCCCTTCACAAGGTTAGACAGGAGACTTACCTCGCTCCGGAGTTCCATAACTGTCACCAACGCCACTCAAACACCTCAACCCGATGCCCGTCTCTTCAAAACTAGTCAAACAACGTGCAAACCAATCAAAATATACTCTAATACCCATAATTAATCAATTTAATCAATTTCTAACTCCGTGCGAAAAGTCGATAAATGCTCCCCTCGGGCCCACATTCCTGGATTCTGAACCGGTTTTGAAGATAAACCTTCCTTACCCATAACACCACGAACTCAAACATATAATTTATTCCCAATTCCATGTCCAATTTCGTGGTCAGAATCCAAAAAATACCAAATTCTAGGTTTTCTACCAAAACTCCAAAAAATTCTACTAATTTTCATGTTTAAATCCATATACAACCCATATATTTAACTTGTAATAGTTGGGAGTCACTTACCTTGTGTTGCTTGATGAAAATCTCCCCTTGAGGTACTCCAAAATCGCCCCAACCAAGTGAAACTGAAAAAAATGGGCCAAATCCCCTTTTTTCATTTAAACCTCGCTACCCAGCAAAGTTCTGCTTCTGCGGCTCAGAAGGTCGCCTCTGTAACAGCAGCTTCTGCGACTCCAAGTTTCGCACCTGTGAGAACCCATATCTAGGTCGCCGGCCGCTTCTGCGGCCCTTATGCGCATTTGCGCCCCCGCTTCTTAACTGCCCACTCTATAGGTGCGGACCCGCTTTTGCAGCGAGATCACCACATCTGCTGTCCCAGCACTACCCAACTAAACCCGCTCCTGCGTTTGCCTGACCACTTTTGTGGCGTCGCACCTGCGCTTTCCGCAGGTGCGATTGCACCAGCAATTGGCCAAAACCAGCCTTCCTAATTTCAAATTTTGATATGATTTCAAATCCAAAATTCACTCGAGGCCCCCAGGACATCGTCAAAACCTACCAAACTTCAAACTTCAACGAACGCGTCCAAACCATACCAAAACATTCCGGAATTACGCCAAACTTTGCGTACAAGTCAAAAATCACAATACGAACCTATTGCAAGGCTAGAACCTCAAACGGACATCGATAACACCAAAGTCCACTTGAAGCCAAACTTATGAAATTCTTAAACATTCGAATATGTTAACTTTCCATAATAAACGCTGAAATGCTCCCGGGTGGTCCTATGCTCAACCCGAACATACGCCCAAGTTCCAAATCATCATACGAACCTATTGGAACCTTCAAATCCCGATTTTGAGGTCGTTTACTTAAAAGTCAAACCTTAGTCAATTTTTCAAAGTTAAAGCTTTTGAAATTAGAATTTTCTTTCCAAATCGATCCCGAACTTTCGCAATTAAATTCCAACCACCCGCACAAGTCATAATACCTGAAGTGAAGCTACTCAAAGCGTCAAACCGCCGAACAACGTGCTAAAGTTCAAAACGACCGGTCAGGTCGTTATATTCTCCCGCACTTAAACATATGTTCATCCTCGAACGTGCTAAGGAGTGCTCTGGAGTTGAGTAAAATCAATGTTTAATACTTCGTGCACTTACTCGTGCCATCACATTCTAGTTGAACATATTAGCTCGAGCCAGATTGAAGATCCTACCTATAACACTAGCTAACAGGCTTTAGGACCAAGTTCCAACTTCCAAATTTCTTTACAAGGACTGATTTTCACACACGAACTCCGTGCCAATCACCACACACTATACTAACACACGATGATGCATCTATGCTGAAATCACACCACGCACCACGTAAGTCGGTCGTCCAAAATAACATCCCCCGACCACAGTAGCTGTTTCACGAATCTGATGCCCACAATACGCCTCATGACACATGTAAGTCCTGTTCCAACTCTTGCAATATAGCCATGACGAAAGAGACGTGTAGAAAACTCATAACCACCTATCTAATCCATATTTCATGGAGTCTCTCCTCCTGACCAGAATCATTACCTCATTATGAACTAAATAATGATATCTTCTCTTTAATGTACCTTATATAAATCTGATTGCATTATTCCAAGTCCAATAATATCATCTCACCTAGTACAAACTGCTCGGGCAATAAGCCACCTCAGACACAGCCAAAAATCTCATCTGACACGCACAATGTGCCAACAAGCTACAAACTCGAATCCGATACATAAGGCAAAATGAACTCTGTAAATGACTATCCAGCCCACGTAACGAATAAAACGGCCGAACAAATCCTTACCTAAGGGCTGAAAACACGACACACAAAATGAGTGTAAGAAACTATGCTCAACATCTCGCTGTTGTGGCGTGCAGCCCGATCCGATATGACACGGATGCAGGGTGCAAACCGATCCAACATGACACTATTGCGGTGTGCGACTTGATCCAAACAATATACCCATAGGGGCGTGCCACCCGATCCGCACATAATAAACAAGAAGAAAACACACAGGTCAAGCCGTAACACATATAATTATGAAATGCCCGAATATCGACCACAAGCACACCAAGTGCATAACACAAATCCTGCGGAGACGGATAGCACCATACATTACGAAACACAAGAACAACTAGGGTGCAATAAATGACATACATCTCGAGAGCCATCCTGTTCATACAACACCACAAGCTACACGGGACCTCAATACACGTGCAAATAATCAAGTCGTCTCACAACCCACATGGCACAATAGAGATTTACACGGAATAGTTTACGACGGACATAACATCCAATGCCCGACGCCTCCTCCGCGAGCAATGATGACGAACGAACACATCCGACCTGTCGTAGAGCACAGACTCACATTAGACCCACCAACAGACCTCACGCCCATTCTGATCATACCATACTGGGCCAATAGCCTTCAAAAGATCCACAATGGCCATATTCATGACACAAAGAATAGCCGTCCACTACGGACAAAACTCCCACGGTTCACAGCCAAAGGAATAGAGCACCTCCTGGGCATAAACTCTTACATTGACGATGGTACCGTATTCATCAAACTTGGTTTCAAGCATTAACAATCCAATGATTAACATGTGACACATACAAAGATTTTCTCGTGGGATACTCTCACACGACCCTTCGCACAATGTAGCAGAGCCTGCACATCTATACCACCAACCGTTCTGATCTTTAAGGCAATTCAAGAACTCGCAGACCAGTACACAATGCCCCTTCCACAGAACACCATTCTCAGGTGACACTAACGAAAATGCCAGCTTACTTTGAACATCTGAATTTTTCCCTGCTCATCCGAGCTCGTGAAATTCTTATCAACACCGAACCACAACCTTGATCCTCAACTCCAATTCCCATGCTACTCACTGCACCTATCATGCCTCTACGTGATAATACACTCATTCACCATAACCCTTGAACTACTAGTGGAATAACCACTTCATTGGCTAGAAACCTTTCATTTACCTCATTTCAGAAGAACCAATGCAACGCGCAACTGAATTCCCAAACCGCATAAAATACAAACCTCAAGTCGTGACCTAAACCGCCATAAATATTCCGTAATCTGTTTGCACAACAAGGCCATTTGAATCAAATACCTCCCAAATCAATCAAGTTATGGGGCTGTCAAGCCCTCACGTACGTCCACAAACCACATGTATAACTTCACACACTGAAGGAACTGATCATTGCAACAATCATGCCGATTCAACCATTACTAACTGACCCAACTTCTTTTAATTTACTCTTGACCTGACTTGGAAATATCATAGCTCCATTCACAACATAGCGAACTCAATCCGCACCAATCCCAAGTGACCCGAATCGGGAGACCATATTGTCCCAATAGCCATGAATCATCTCATACCTCCTTACGCACACAATAGCATCCCCAACTGGTACACCCATTCTGCAAGACCTTCCGCCAATCCGAAGCTATTTTTCCTTTCTTCCAATACTGCACCGCATACCCGATTATAACGTAGAAAATTCCAAAGCCCTATTCGTAATCCATTGTGAAAACTCGATCCTTAGCCGCACGATAGACCAGAAAGCCTTAGGCACTGCACTTTAATTCTTGAACCCACTAGGACCGTTGTTGAGAGTCACCCACTCTAACCTGATCCTGAATATAACCAAACTTCAACACTCTGCTAGAACATGAACAGCCCCTCAATGAAGCAAGCGGCTGAATTCTTTTCCTTGAACATTACATCCACAAGAAGCATAAACTCGGAGTCTTCCCAGATCCTGCACCTCAATCGATAAGGTGAAGTATAGCACACATTTATCGAGTTCCATGTTTGACTTACTCCTGACATTTCCTTCCTCTTTGTCATAAACAATCCACCAACGCATCGATACCTAGAAGCCGCACAAGTAGACAACCACGCGATGCAATCATAGACGGTGGGCTCCACCACATAATATCGAGCCCGCAACGATTTCTCCTTCTTAATTACCAGGATGTCACAATGTTAACCGCCAAATTTCTCAAAGTCTTTTGTTAAGATTTTCATGAACATTCTAAATCATTAGTCACAATCACATATTCGACCTATTTCAACATCATGCAACCGCTAATCTGCTCACAGGAGATAACCAACATGTGGAATTCCTTACCGACAACTTCCAACGATGCTGCAATGGGTACAACTACCATGTAATCTGTAAATCCTCCTGAGCCCATGCTCGCCCATGTTGTATAAGTCTTTTCCTTCCCCCTTGACATTAACTGAATGTTCAACGAGACCTTCAAACCTTTAATCATATCGCATCAGAAACGATAATCAAATCATCACACCCCTATTCGTTTCAAGCAACTCCTTTCTGCCATATTTAATCTTATTTCATACAATAACTATCATTCCAAATAAAATCCGTATACCAAATCACCTTCAATAACGATTTCCAAACAGTTTTACACATTCTCAAGGCAAGCGGCTATCCTACTAAAGAATCCATATGCTAATCTGCCACTCTTACTTCGGTTAAAATGTCTCCTTTAAGAAACTTCTCAACCTCTGTTTTTCATACATGACATGCTAGTACTTCAACCACAGTGAAACACATCCTGCCATGTCCTTCCTCAGACTTAGCTACCCATATGTTGCATCAAATCAAAAATCCATCTCTGTAGCACCTGAACCAATAAATTGTTACCGACTCTAAGCCTCTCCGAAGATCATCTGTCTCGAGTCATCAACATTAGAAAATACTTATTCGATTCTAAACCGATGCAGACTGCTATCTCTGACAATCGTCCCTCAGGCACCATTTCACAACACCCTACCCCGAAGGCAAAATCAAGGAGACCATAACACCGATGAACCGTAATGCGTTCAAACAAGGATGATGACACCGTATCACACTAAAAATTCCACCACGCTCGAAAATACCAAGTCTGGTTACTCCATCAACCAATACCTAAACATCCATAGTCTGATTGCCTTATTTGCTAGAATTAAATGTTGAACCTCTAAGTCATGCAATGAGGAATCTTCCTTTCGAGTCATTCACTGCCACGATCCATAAATAAGCACTCTACCATTACACCAACACGGTGAGGTAACTACTCATGAACATCATTGCAACCTGTGCATAGCCTCAAAACCATAGGAAATACAGATACTAAACTGAAATGACATAACACCCTTCCGTAGGGTGACGATAATAGCCTACCCAAACACGCATGGAAAATTATCCTGCACCACGTATGTAGTACCAATACAGCTCGTGGACATCCGATTGAGAACAAGCACTTCACGTCGTATAAGATTGAGTAGGGGGGAAATAAAGGCACAAGCCTCAATAGAATCACACCGCACGATGAAGAAATCAAGAAGGGAAGTGCTCCTAACAGCCCTGTAGCCTCTCGAAGATAAGTACAGACGTCTCTGTACCAATCCGCAAGACTCTACTGAACTTGCTCATGACTCGTGAGACCCAAGTTAACCTAACGCTCTGATACCGAGCTGTCATAAACCCAAATATACTATAGCTCGTGATGGCGTCTAGCGCCGCCGTCAGGTAAGCCAGCATTAATTGATCAACTTAATTACCCATTTTTTGTGTTTTAGAATCAAATTTTCCTTAATTTAATTGTATGAAATAAAATTTACACAGCTGCAATAACGAACAACCCGTAGGAACCCCCAAAAGCTGGTGTCACAAGTGCATGAGTATTTTCAAGGAGTAAAATAATAATGAAACATCTATCAGAAATTTAATAAGAAAGAATAAAATAAACAATACAATAGAGACTCGGTGGACTACGATACGTAGCCTGGAATGCAGCTCACGTGAAATCTCCTCAACAGGTGCGCCTACACGCCAAGGTTATCATCCAATGAACCTGTCAGATCCTGCACATTTAGTGTAGAAGTGCAGCATGAGTATGCAAATCAACACGTACCCAGTAAGTATCTAGCCTAACCCCAGAGGAGTAGTGATGAGGGGTAAGTCGATAAGTAACATAATCTTTCAATTTCTTCTTTCAAAGCATAAGTTCTAAATCTTTTATTCTACCTTAAAAATTCAGAAAAAAATGTGAAGTGTCATTATCGAATAAGTAAGGAATACCACATAAAATTCCAGGGACCAGTGGAATGTTTATCTCGTGAACATTCAGATTACTAGAGATATAATGCACGAATTCTGCCAAGGTCGTTCGGCTCGATCCAGAATAATGTGTACACTGCTGAGGGACGTGCGGCACAATCCATGGATGCATCTATATATTGCCGAGGCGTTCGGCCCACTCCACAAGAAAAGGAAGGAAGTTATGAATTACGAGACACGTGTTAACAATACAGCACATGAGCATAAATTTAATATAATCTTTACCATATCACAAATAAAACGCCCAAAAGTTAAAGTGTTAAGGCTTGGCCTAGTGTGCATATAATTATTTCTAAATCGATTTCAGTTATAACTTTTATCAATTAAGCCAGCAGAGTAAGTTCAAGTAATTCAAACATTACATGATGCGATCCTAAGTCTACCCGGATTTAAACATGTTTTAGCTACGTACGGGCTCTCATCACCTCGTGCACACGTAGCACCCACAAGTAGTTGCACATAACAATAAATATCACATAGGGGATAGTTTTTCCCTCACAAGGTTAGATAAGAGACTTACCTTGCTCTAAAGTTCCAAAACCGTCTCCAACGCCACTCAAACACCCAACCCGATACCCATCTGTTCAAAACTAGTCAAAAAAAAGTGCAACCAAATCAAAATATACTCTAATACCCACAATTAATCAATTTAAACAATTCCTAACTCCGCCTCAAAAAATCGATTAAGTCAACCCTCGAGCCCACGTGCCCGAATTCTGAAATTCTTTTTAAGATAAATCTTACCCATAACACCACAAACTCAAATATATAATTTATTCTCAATTCCATGTCCAGTTTTGTGGTCAGTTCCAAAAATACTAAATTCTAGGTTTTCTACCAAAAATCCCAAATTTTTACTAATTTGAATGTTTAAATCCATATACAACCCATGTATTTAACTTGTAATAGGTGGGACTCACTTACCTTGTGTTGCACGATAAAAAATCTCCCCTTAAAGCTCTCCAAAATCGCCCCAACCAAGTGAAAATGAAAGAAAATGGGCAAAATCTTTTTGATAAAAACCTCAATGCCCAGCAAAATTCCGCTTCTGCGGTCCAGAAGGTCGCTTTTGCAGGTCCAAGTCTCGCACCTGCGAGAACACAAATCCAGGTCGTCGGTCGCTTCTACAGCCCTTATGTGCGTCTGCGCCCCTGCTTCTGCCCTGCCCACTCCGTAGGTGCGGTCCCGCTTTTGTGGCGAGATGACCGCATTTGCGATCCCAGCACTGCCTAATGAAACCCACTCCTGCACTTTCCTGGCTGCTTTTGCAGTGTCGCACCTTCGGCCCTTTTGCCGCAGCTACGATTGCACCAACAATTGGCCAAAACCAGCCTTCCTTAATATCAAATTTAGAGCCGATTTTAATCAAAAACTCATCGAAGGCCCTGGAACCCCATCCGAACGTATCAACAAATCCCACAACATGAGACAGACTTAGTTGGAACCTCAAATCACGCCAAACAACATCGAAACTATGAGTCGACGATCAAAACCCTTCTTTATACTTTCAAACTTCGATAAACGCATTGGAACCATTCCAATAAATTCTTGAATTATGCCAAACTTTGCGTACAACCCATAATTCAGAATACCAACCTATTCCAAGGCTCAGAAATTCAAACGGATATCGATCGCACCAATGTCAACTTCAAGCAAAACTTATGAAATTCTTAACCTTTCGAAAATGTTAACTTTCCATAATAAACGCCGAAATGCTCCCGGGTGGTCTGATGCTCAAACCGAACATACGCTCAAGTCCGAAATCATCATACTAACCTATTGGAACCTTCAAATCCCGATTTCGAGGTCGTTTACTCAAAAGTCAAACCTTTGTCAATTCTTCCAACTTAAAGCTTCCAAAATTAAAATTTTCTTTCGAAATCAATCCCGCACTTCCCATATTAAATTCCGACCACCCGTACAAGTCATAATACCTAAAGTGAAGCTACTCAAAGCCTCAAACCGCCGAACAACGCGCTAGAGCTCAAAATGACCGGTCGGTCCGTTACACCTATTTTCTCTTTAATCTCGACCTACTATTAGACATTATCTCAGCCGTTGGATCATACAGATCCAAAGGTCCCCGTATTTTCCTGGAATTGATTTTCTTAAATATGTAATGCCTTGATTTATCAGGCCATTGATCAAACGATCAAGCGGCCCAGATACCTTCCCTTGACTTTAACCTTACAGACGACCCCCCCCCCCTTTCTCAAAACCCTAAATCATTTACCTGTTATCCCGGCGTCCCTCTTTCCTTTTCCTCTCTCAATTCTCTCAAACTACAGACCAATGAATCCCAGAAACCTTGCACTAAATCGTGTAGGTTGCAAATAATGACTCCAATTCGTTCTTCCTAACTTCTGACTCCGCAAATCTTGTCGATATTCATCATTTCGTCCTGTGAATTGGAAATATCGAGTCTTCTGACTTAGACGCAACTATGAAACTTCAAGTCTTCAAATCCTTTGATGCTGCAACGAAATCCAGGGCATGGACGAGAATCTCATGATTTTTATTCGACACCAGAGGTCAAGTGTAATGACCTATGGCTTTTAAGACTTTGTCTGATGGTCTTTTGTCAAGACTTAAAATCCAGCTACTCGTGATGGCACCTAACCCTACCCGCTAGGTAAGCCAGTAAACAACTAACAAATTCAATGAGATTTATCAAGAGAACTACTCATGTATTTCGATGGAGGATGTTTTCGATGTGTGGATCATAGATGGAGGATGTTTTTGATGGAGCAGCATACTTCAAAGGAGTCGTGATTGGGGAAGTCCTGATTTCGAAATCTGGATAACACTATCCAGCATCCACAAAGACAAGTTTTCCGTGTACCAATAATATGGCTAAGTACTAGGCATGCATCCTTGGAATCAGAATGGTAGTCGACATGAACATCAAAGAACTTTTGGTCATAGGAGATTCCGATTTGCCGATCCACCAAGTCCAAGGAGAATGGATGTGTCATGTACATCAGAGTATGATATGCTATTAGAATACGCTGAATTTATTGAATATGTGTCCAATGACTTTCTTACTTTTTGACACGTACATTTGATTGGGCCTTTGAGTTCCTGATGAACTCATACCCAATTCCAGCCTTATTGCATTCTATTGGAGAGTCCAAAGTCAGTCGATTCGCGTCTCTCTACCGTTGGACCTGTTTTCCTTGAGGCCCAATCACAGAGTCCAGTCCTGTTTCCCTCAACTCTTTAACATTATTTACTATCTTGTTAGTACAGTTTACTGTTTCTGTTAGTTTATATTAATGATAGTTGTTATGTCTTTGTTGTTGTTTTATTTCTAATGTATATAACACTCATATATTAGATCACATGCTTTTTTTTTATCTTCTAATATCATATAAACTTAGGCAAGCCTTAAACTATATAGGATTTAAAAGGAAGATTAGTTAGTACTAGATCTTTAATTCGATAATTATAATTCTCACAACTTATTACGTTTTAGCTTGTCTCTCTTTTCCTTGTAAGATTTTAAAACCTAAAACTTAGCCAAACATCAGCTCTATCTGAAAAGGAAATCAAATCTCAGCTTCATTTTGCAAAAAGGAAAAAATCATAATTTCAAGAACCATCGCCTTAAGGGATTTCAGAGAATATTCTTTTCTTTAAGGACCTTCAAACCAAGGTATATCTTAGGCTCACTTTCACGAACACCTCTTAGAATTAAATCCATCTTTTAAACCAAGTGTTTTATAACTCAAACTCTTTTGTTCACGTGCTTTACAAATATGGACCACTTACATACATATTTCAAAACTCTCTCAACATATCTTTAAACTCCTTTACAAGCTCACACCCCTTTTATACTCTCTCTAAGATATATAGTACGTTGTACTCTTTAATAGTAATTAAGCATAGTACAAATGATTGATCCCAAACTTAGTCTAAATCCTATGGAGCTGCCTCAGGTACATTTTAAGGGGTGCCTAATATCTTCCCCTTGGAAGAACTAGAACCATTACCCATAATCTCACCAGTTAGCAGACTAGTAAAGAATATGACTTAGTAATTTGATAGGTACCCTTGTATACCTTTAAATATTAGGTGGCGACTCTCTTTCATTAACAACTGAGAAACCACAAATTGAATCATCTCTTGACTAGAGCAAAATAGGGTGCAACAACATGGCGACTCTGCTGGGGAAATATACTTAGGTTTTGACCTTAGCAGACTTAGACAAATTTGGTTTCTAGAATTATTTGTAAATTTCTTTTATTATAATCGAAATTGCAATTACAAGCCTACGTGCCTTGTTTACTCTTTGCAATTATCTACTCTTTATGACTACCATACTTATTGTTGTTACACCCTTGCTTGTTACTGCTTTATATATACTATCATCACATGTCTTCCAATCGAGTCTTGGCCATACACTATCACACACAATGGCATGCGAGAGTTGTCTTTTACACCCCTACGAACCTTCTTTTCAAAATCGCTAGTTTCAGAGAATGACTTTGTCGGGTCAAATGACATAACTTCTCGCAGTTCTTAGTTCAATTCAAAAGTAGGAAATACTCTACTTTAATTAATAGGTCATACTGCATAAACCCTAGGTTAGTTGGTCCTTGGCACTAACACACAATTAGGGAAGCCAGCATGATGTCAACGAGTCATGCACCCAACGACATAAGTTCTGTGGAAAGAAAAACAATCATGACAAAACACTTACAGATCCGAAGCAACACTTACCCAAATATTTTTCTTCTACCCACCTCAGAAAATGGAAATAAAGTAGAACATCCCTGAAATTAGTATGGTAATGGGAGCACCACATAAGATGAAATAGTGGTGGAAGAATATTTGTCGGGAAAATGGAGACGAAGTTCAGACGCACCTAGGGGCATTAACTGTATTGATGAACATCCAAGCAGACAGGGTGCTCACTCACTTAATGATAGAATTTTAGGATCCAGATAATGTGCTGTTAACATTAGCCGACTGTGAGCCGGTACCGACATTGGGGGAAGTCACAAGTTTTACCGAGCTGCCATTCAACGGAAGAAAGCCAGTACTACAAGTTACTATGTCTGGTTATCAGTTCTTGGATGCTCTAGGTCTTACAATAGCAGAAGCCTCAGGAGTATAGAGGACGGATGTGTTCGAAAAGTTTGGGCATCCTGAAAGCTACAAATTGTTATTCATGGGAGTTTTAATGTGACCAGGCGACGTGGGAGAGTCTCTGACCTATTAGTTTCGCAATGGCATTGTTGGGATTATTGGTCTTCCCACAAAAAAAGGGGCCGTATCAACATCAACCTGGTACCAGTTGTCTTTGCAACCTTCCGCGGCAATCTTCAAGCTACTTTGGTGCCGATGGTGTTAGCCGAGATGCTGAGAGCTTTATCCGAATGTGCACGAGATACGATTTATTCAAATGATGCAACTTGCTGCTTCAGATTTTTGCTACTGAACAGTTCTTCCAACGGGAGGCTACTATCGACTGCATCGTGGGTGTCAACAATATGATTTACTGCCATAATGAAAGAATGAGACACTGGATTTCCCCACATGGGCAAGAAGAATGGAGGGAAACACTGACCAATTTGACAAGAGAATGGATCAACTGGAAACTCTCTTGGTTAGGTAGAAGGGTAATCTTAAGGACTCCCCAAAAGTACTTCGTTTAGTTGATCGGATTAGAAGGCATTCAACTATACTCACCTCTACGGGTCCTCATACAATTTGGGATGATCCAAGATGTGCCGCTATGGACAAGGACGAAGTAATACGGGGATGACTACATTGGCCAGATTCCAATTCCTATGATAAGGAGATTGTAAGAGGAGCATAATGACCTGGTAATAATGCCTATGGGTCAAAACTCATAGTGTACTCCTGAGTACTACGTCTGGAGTAATGAAGAAGAAGAACTGGCCCGCCCGAGCAGAGGGGATATAGCCTAGTTAGAGGATGCGGTGGTTGCTTTGTAGATTTACCATGAGATCCTACCACATTTTCTTGTGACCACATCAATGCATCGTTAGGTGGTCCCAGGATCTATGGACCATATGTTGCCATCGTTGAAAAGGATGATCGGGTAGTTGAATGCATTTAGGTAGAGTCAAGCACAGAACCAGAAGAATATCCAAAGGAGGAGTCTGAATTCAACGATGATGAGGAAGAGTTTGAGGAAGATCCGGAGGAGGATCCGGAAGAGGAGCCAGAAGAAGATAAGGGTACATGATGCGACTTAGGGGATGGTTATTAGAATTGGTTGATTTCCCCTCCTTCCCCTACTTTGTACCTATATCCCTAGTTCTCACTTTTACTTTCCAAAAGGGAAAATTGTCTAAGCCCATGCAACTTTATGATGTAATCTTTGTTCCTACTAGTATCATTCCAATTTATCAATGAAAACAAAAATGCTTCGGATCTAAATTTTTCAAGTCTAATCGTCTGATAAACATCAGCTAATCAAGCCTACTTCCGGCAATGAGACGTCCTTGTGAATTTTAGGAACGCGTTAGCGGTAATGCACGAATTATCTACTCTTTGTGATTTCTTGCTCGCATAAATGAAGAAACTGATTCTTGCTCTTTTTATTTATTCTAGTTTTCTTTTGCTTTATTACTACCCCTGAAAAATAAATGAAAGTTGGTTTGTGTCGACTAAAACTGGCGGTGCCACCATACAATCGAAGGTCTAAGGGAAAGATGTCAGCTATAGAAAACCCAACTGAACATGCTCTGGTCATGGGCGATAGCCCAAGGGGGTAGGGGGAAAGGACAGCGGTATGAATGATGAAGACGTGGCCAAGATGGCCTACGAAATGAAATCCTTATGAGAGGAGGTACATCATACAAGAGAATTGTTGCACCTAGTCGTGACAACACTTCCTCAATCACCCACACTCCCTTCTCTGGATCACTTCCAAATCATTTACCTTCAACATCACGTCAAAACTACAACACTCTAACCTCAAGCCCCACCACTCATGTCATACATCCAGTAACCCTCAATAACCCGCCGAATTCCCCAATTCACACTCCCTACATACCACAATACCCTCAAACATCACAGAACCTACCTATTACTACTAATGCAACTACCCCTCTTTGTGACGGAGTCACTTTTACCACTAACCAGCACATACTTGTGGCACATGCCGCTACTCACAAGAGGTACGTTCCCTCTATATATGAGGTTACCGAACCTAACTTTACAGGACCCGTCATGGTCAGGGTTCCATGTGAGATCGATCAATACACCAAGATGGAGAGAAAAGGTAAGCCTACTGAAGAAGAGTCGATATCTGAGTTGTTGTATATGTTGAGAAGACAAATGAAGAGTCTCCAGATTGCCCGAGGAAGTGAAAGCCTGGAGTATGAGGACTGTGCATTTCCCCAGATGTGTATATACCAGTAGGGTACAAACCGCCAAAGTTTGATGTCTTCGATGGGACAGGGGACCCTCACGCACATTAATGGGCTTATTGGGACAACTTGGTCAGAGCATGAAGGAATAAAAAACTAATGATGTAATTGTTTATAAGGAGTCTGACGGGAGAAGCACGCACCTAGTATACCCGACAGGACCGCGAAATTGGACAACATGGCAAGATACCGCGGAGGACTTCATGAATCGTTTTATATTCAATAGAGAGATCACTCCTGATCGGTTCGCACTGGTGAACCTGTAGAAAAAACCACCTGATTCATTTAAAGAATATGCACGTCGGTGGAGAACAGAGGCTGCCAGGACGCAACCGCCACTGAACGACAGTGAACTAACTAAGTGCTTCATCTGAGCCCAAGAAGGAATATACTTTGAAAAGATGATGGGAATGATGGGTCAAAAGTTCCCCGAGCTAGTTAAGATGGGAGATTTCATAAAAGAGGGCATAAAATCTGGTAAGTGCAATCTTTGGAAGCACTACAAGCGGCCAGCAAGGCCATCCAGTCAGGATCAATCGGTAGCGGGAAGAAAAGAAAGAAGAGGTCTCAGTAGTCATCCATTTCTATCAAACCAACGCATCTGCTGGAGGCACCTCTTATTCCCCCAATCAACCACTCACCACCACCCACTTATGCTCCAGCCTATAATGCCCATCCACACTACCGCCCTCAACCACTATACAACCCTCCTCGAACCAACAACAACCAAAACCCACAAAGACTATATGCTACTGTCCAAACCACTACTCACCAAAACATACCGGTGTATACATCATGTCCTTGTCCCAACTTTGAAGAGAGGGGTCCCAAAACCTATACCCCGATTGTTGAGCCTCTGGCCCAATTGTTTGAAAGGTTGAGAAGAGTACGATTAATACACCTAATCAAGGGAAGGGTTCCTGACCATCCCTACAAATATTTGGATGCCAATAAATGATGCGTGTATCGTTCTAATGTATCGGGGCACAATATCTAAGACTGTTTCAGGTTAAAAATTTTAATTTAAACCTTGATCAAAAGCGGAACTATCTAGTGCACTCCAGCACCACCTAATTTGAATCACAACCCATTGCCAAATCACCGAAACCATGGAGCTAACATGATCATGCTGGATGAAGAATACGATCTGAATGGAACTATTGTCACTCTAGGGAATGCAGAAGCTGCAAGGATCTGTCCTCAAAAGCCTCCAATCGCTATAGTACAACTAAGGCCGACAATGATAGTTTAAACCCATCTGTGGCATCCTGCCGATGTTACTCAGGGCGAAGAAGATCTAGAATATAAAACCGTCCCATGGACCTATCAGCAAAAGGGAAAGGCCAAAATGACAGACTCTGTGGCGGCCCGTGGTATAACTAGATCTGGGAGGTGTTATGCCCCTAAAGACGTCAATCGAGAAAATTTGGGGAGAGTAAAAATTCCAAAGGGGAACATAACAGACCCAGAAGCAGCGGAGTTTTGGAAAAGGATGTTGAGTAAATAGTACTCTGTGGAAGAAAGCCCCAGCGCAGATATCTATCATGGATCTATTAACGAGTTCTGACCGTCACAAGGACGCTTTGCTGAAAGTACTAAGTGTGGTAATTGTACCAAGTAGCACCACCAACAAGGCGTTGGCCGCGACAATTGGGAAAATAGTAGAAGCAAACATGATTATTTTCAAAAGAGACAAACTTTATGTCGAAGTCGCATGTCACAATAAGGCTCTTCACATCACTGTCAATTGCGGGGACAAAGTGGTATCCAGAGTGCTAGTCGATGGAGTATCCATAGTCAACTGTCCACTCTCCACCCTACGGGAGTTGGGAATTCTCTTGAGGGAGATTAGGAATGCCATGTAAGGGTGAGGGCCTTTGATGGCTTGCACTAGGACGTTATTGGAGAAATTTATCTAGCTTTGCTAATCTGGTCGGTCGACTTTCCGGTATTATTCCAAGTGATGGACATTACCTTTTCCTACAATATGTTGCTAGGCATGCCCTGGATACATATGGCAAGGGCCGTTCCTTCTATCTTGTACCAATGCATAAAAATCCAGTGGGAGGCAAAGAGATCGTGGTTCACGACGAGTGGAGTCATTCCACCTATCTGAAGTATGATGTCCCATTCATTGAGGGGCTAGACGGAGTCGCCTTCCATGAAGTGGAAATCATGCAGACTTCTGAGGTGGAGAAGACTGGATAAAATTTGGGAATGCAATTGTCGTACGGATCCAAGATGGCCATGAGGGAGATGATGAAATACGGATACAGGCCAGAAACTAGGTTGGGAGCCAGGTCAGATGGAATCATAGAGCCAATTGAACACAATGGGCGGAAAGGAAGGGCTGGCATAGAATATCAACCTCCGGAAGGGAAAACATGCACCGTTAGCTCCAAGAAAATGTTTTTTGTGCCAGTGCATGTTGCATGTCCGGGACAGAGTTCAACACTCGAAGATGATAGCATCGACGGAATGGGAAAGTTGTTCGTGAATATGATTGAAGAATGCTGTGAAGGAACTGACATCAAGACACCGACTATCAGGGATGTCGAACTAGGGCAAGTGCTGCAGAATTGTAGAGCCAGTACATCCTTGATTTGCCGGGAGTCTTGGTACTATGGAACTGTAAAATGTTTTCTTTTTGAAAGAGCACAGTCAATTGAGACCTGTACCGTGTCTCTACCTTTTTGTCATTTGCCTCTTGTGAACGCTTAAGACGTTCCCCTTTTTATGAAATAAAAAGAATCATTTTCCTAAATATCGAAACTATATTTTACTGCTTTATTTACACCTAGCTTTTCTTTTCAGTAATCAAATCGATAAAAAACACCTTTTCGAAATTATGACATGTAACGAAACCGCTCAGTGCAACGATTTGAATTACGAGGAATATGATGAGAGTATGATGCCAGACAATCTACCACAGGAGATCAAACAACTGGAGAGTCAGGAGAAGCTCAACCTCGAAGAAACGGAAGTAGTAAATGTTGGAAACGAAGAAGATGTGAAAGAAACAAGAATCAGCGTTCACCTAGTAACCGAGCTGAAGGAAATTGATTGAGCTCCTCTGACAGTACGTCAAAATGTTTGAATTGTCCTATGCTGACATGCTAGGATTAAGCACTGACATTGTCTCGCATCGACTACCCATTGAACCTACCAGACCGTCGGTCAAGCAGAAGCTCATAAAGTTCAAACCTGATTTAAGTTTGAGTATAAAGGAGGAGGTGACCAAACAAATAGAAACAAATATAGTACGAGTCACCAACTATCCAAGCTGGTTGGCAAACATTGTGCTGGTGCCCAAGAAGGATAGGAAGATAAAAATATGTGTGGATTACCGAGATCTCAACAATGCTAGCCCAAAGGACGATTCGCCTTGCCAAATATCCACAATCCTCATCGACAATTACACGAAGCATGACATGCAGTCGTTTATGGATTGTTTCGCTGTGTACCATCATATATTAAAGCCTGAGGAGAACGCAGAGAAAACAGCATTCACCACGCCCTGGGGAGTCTACTCTTATAGGGTTATGTCGTTCGATCTCAAGAACGTCGCCACCAACTACATGAGGTTCATGACGACCCTCTTACATGGCATGATTCATAAGGAGATTGAATTGGATGTGGATGACGTCATCATAAAATCTCGAAAGAGTTCAGTTTGATGTTGAATCCAGCAAAAGTGCGTATTCGGAGTCCCCACTAGAAAGCTATTGTGTTTTATTGTAAGTAGGAAAGGAATAGAACTAGACCCATCAAAAATCAAGGCCATCCAAGAATTACAACCACCAAAGAGCAAGAAAGATGTAATGAGTTTCCTAGGAAGATTGAATCACATCGATCGTTTCATAGCCTAGTCCACGGTGATTTATGAACCCATTTTTAAGCTGCTAAAGAAGGATGCTATCACGAAATAAACGGGTGAGTGCCAAAAAGCGTTCGATAGAATTAAAGACTATATTTCAAACCGGCTAGTGTTGGTTCCCCCTGAACCATGGAAACCACTATTTCTCTATTATCAGTCTTGGATAATGCCTTCGGCTATGTGTTATGGCAACACGACGAAACTAGGAGAAAGAAGCAAGCGATCTACTACTTAAGCAAGTAGTTCACACTATGCGAGGTCAAATACACCTTGATAGAACGACTTGTTGTGCTCTAACCTGGATCCCTCATAAGCTAAGGCATTACATGCCGGCACACACCACGCATCTGATATCTCGGCGCGATCCACTCAGGTACATTTTTAAGAAGCCAATGCCTACCGAAAATCTAGCTAAATGGCAAATTCTTCTCAGCGAATTTGACATTGTGTACATAACCCAGAAGGCTATCAGAGGACAAGCTTTAGCCGACCACCTTGTCGAGAATCCAGTGGATGGTGTTTATGAACCACTTACCATGTATTTCCCCAATGAAGAAGTACTATTTGCCGGAGAAGATATTGCAGATTTATATCCTTGATGGAAGATGTTTTTTGATGGAGCGGCAAACTTCAAAGGAGTCGGGTTGGGGCAATCCTTATTTCGGAATTTGGACAACACTATCCAGCATTGGCAAAGATAAGATTCCCATGTACCAATATTATGGTTGAGTAGGAGGCATGCATCCTCAGAATCAGAATGGTAGTCGACATGAACATCAAAGAACATAGGAGATTCCGATTTGCTGATCTACCAAGTCCAAGGAGAATGGTCCACCGAGAATGTTGAGATACTGCCGTGCCTGCATTGTGTGAATTAACTGTGCAAGAAGTTCACAAAGATTTAGTTCAAGCACGTCCCCAGGATTCAGAACGAGATTGCCGACGCCCTTGCAACCCTATCATTTATGATTCAGCATCCAAACAAGAATTACATCGACCATATCAAGGTAGAGATCAGGGATCAGCATGCCTATTTCTTCCACATAAATGAAGAACCAGATGGTAAGCCTAGGTATCACGACATCAAGAAATTCCTTGCAACATGAAATTCCTGGAGGATGTTACTAATGGTCAAAGGTGAGCCCTCAGGAGGCTTGCTGTGATGACCCGGCGAGTCGTCTAATGAATTACCGTTCTGTTTCTCCCATTTCTGCTTCATTATGCTTCATTATCCGTGTTTTATGTGATCGATTTGAGTAGTTTGCGTTCGGAGTGGATTTGGTAAGAAATGAGACACTTACTCTCTTTTAAGAAGGTTTAAGTTGGAAAAGTCAACTGGATGTTGACTTATGAGTTAGAGGGCTCGGAAGTGAGTTCCAATGGTTCGGTTAGCTTTGGGAGGCGATTTATGACTTAGGAGCATGATCGGAATTGGTTTTGGAGGTCCGGTGTAGACTTAGGCTTAAACTAGTGAAGTTAGATTTTGGCGATTTTCGTTTGTTAGGCGAGATTTAGATCCGAGGGTCGAAATGGAATTCCGAGAGTTGTTATAGCTTCATATGGTGATTTCGGACTTAGGTGTATGTCCGGATTTGAAATTGGAAGTCCGTAGGACAATTCAACGCATTTTGGCGAATGTTGGAAAATGGAAGATTTTTGAAAAGTTTGACCGAGTAGTTGACTTTTTGATATCGGGGTCAGAATTCATTTCTAAAAATATTCATAGGTCCGTTATGTCATTTATGACTTGTGTGCAAAATTAAAGGTCAATCGGACTCGATTTGATAGGTTTCGGCATCGAATGTAGAAGTTGGAATTTATTAGTTTCATTAGGCTTGAATTGGGGTATCATTCGTGTTTTTAGCGTTGTTGGATGTGATTTGAGGCCTCGACTAAGTCTGTAATATGTTTTAGGACTTGTTGGCATATCCGGATGGGGTCCCGAATGGCTCGGGTGAGTTTTGGGTGGTTAAACGGACTATTTCATCTTCGGAAAAAAAAAATTGCAGAAAAGTTGCAGAAAAACTGGTGCGAGTAGTCCAGTTTGGAAGCTCATATCTTGTAATCTATAAGGAATCAGAAAACTTTCAAAACATGAAAGTTGTAGCCCTTTGAATCTAGTTACCAGAAAGATAAATCATTTATCAATTGGACATTTGTATCAAAAGTTACGATCGATTATCCGTGATTTTGGGTATATTTTCACCCATAGTTGCTCATTCTTGGAGGTTCTTGAAGGAAATTCCGCTTCTGTGCATCTAGTAACGGATGTAAAACATGTGATGTAATTACATATATTCACACTAGATCTACCAACGGACCTCAAGCCGATTCAGATCATCCTATATTGGGCCAATAACCTTTCAAGGATCCATAATGACTCTATTCATGACACATACGAGCAGTCATCAAATCCAGAATAAACATCCCAATCCACAACCAAAGGAATAAAGCGCCTCTCGATCATAACCTCTACCATTGGCGACAGTACCAAAATCTCCATACATGATTTCAATCTCTAGCAATCAAATGACTAACATGTCGCACTTATACGATCTCCCCGTGGGATATACCCCCACAACCTTCATTCGATCATGCTATTTCCATAGTGCTAGTCAAGCATCCACATTTCAATACCCAACACTTCTTCCACAAAACAGACCATCCTCTGGCCACCCGCAAAAAGTGCCAGCTTATTCCAAACATCTGAAATCTTCCCCTGCTCCTCCGAGCTCGTGACATTCTTATCGAAACCGAACCGCAACCTCGATCCTCAACTTAAATTACTATACCGCTTACTGCACCTATCTTGCCGCTATGCGAGAGTAAAAGAATTCATCATAACCGCTGAACCACCAGTAGAATAAACACTTCGTCGGCTAGATACCCTTTCACTCCACTTATTCAGACGAACCATTACAACACGCAGCCAAATTCCCACATTTGCAGAAAATTGAACCTCAAATTGTGGTCTAAACCACCAAAACTCTTTCGGGATTCATTTTCACATAACAAGGACATCAGAATCAAAAACTTTCAAATTTCAAATTACAGTGGTTATCAATCTCGCACGTACAACCACGAATCACCCGTATAGCTTAACACACAGAAGGAACTGATCATTTCTACAACCATGCTGATCCAAATCATTACTAACTAACCCAACTTCTTTCAATTTACCCTTTACTTGCCTTCAAAATAATAATAGCTCCATTTAAACACATAACAAACTTTAACCAACACTCATCCCGAGTGACCCGAATCACGAGACCACATCGTCTCAATACCCATCAGCCATCTCTTACCCTCCTTATGCACTTAATAGTATCTCCAACTGATACACCCATCCTAAAAGACCTCCTGCGAATTCGGAGCTGTTTCTACCATTCCTCCAATACTGCACCGTAGACCCAATGATAACCTAGAAATTCCCCAAGTATTCTTCACACTCGGCCACAAAACCCAGTCCTCAGCAACAAAACGAACCCAAAATCTTTAAATACCACACTTTAATTCTTGAACCCACTATAACAATTATTGAGAGTCACCCACTCTAACCAGCTCCCGTATATATAACCAAACTCTAGTGCTGAGTTAGCACATGAAACTCTTTCAAAGAAGCAACCGGATGAATCCTTTTCATTGCACAGCACATCCACAAGAAGCACAAATTATGAGTTGCCCCAACATCTACAAATGAACCGATAAGGTAAAATGTAGAACATACATGTCAAATTCCTTGACCAAAATGCCCTTGATGTCCTCTTCATCGATCATTGAAAATCCTCCGATGTACCGCTAGCCAAAAACAGAAAGGGCACATAACTACGTGACCTGATCATAGATAGTGGGCTCCCCCACTTAGCTTTACGCTCAACCTCATAGATCCAGACCTCACAACGACCTATTCTTCCCAGTTACCATAATTCCACACCGTTGCTCAACCAAATTTCTCATAAGTTCTTGTTGGACTAATCATAACATATCCTGAATTATCAGCCACAATCATACACTCGACCTCCTAACCGTCATACCATCTTCTTCAAGCGATCCAAACTCACATAGCAATACATGTATCCCATGTTGCGCAGAAAGTAGAACTCTTTGTAGGGACCTCATCAAACCACACAAGCGCTCACCTGCTCACATGCGATAACCTACATATGTAACCTCATATCGACCTCCTCCCACATCATTTTTATTGTTACATCCATCATCAAATCTACTAACCTACCTAGGTCCACACTGATCCGCCAGCCTAAGAATCCCTTCATTCATTAACATCATCCGAAGGTCCAACAACGTATTTGAAACTCACTGTATTGCACCCAAGACAATGATCGAACACTTCAATTTTTCTACATTCCAATCAAGCCCCTCTCGTCATATTCAAAATTTCCTAAGCGTTGAAACCACCTTAGAGATCATCTCCCTCGAACCATCAACACTGGAAACACCGATTCAATCCTGAACTTGCAATAGACATCCATCTATGTTAACTTCCTCTTAGGTTCCATCTCACAACACCATGCCTCGAGGCAACCAAATGAAGAGCAACATGCCGATGAGCTTCAATGCATTCCATCAAGGATTGCCCATAATATATACAAGAACTCCACCAAATTCGAAAATATCAAATCTCGACTGTTAGAAACCAACACTGGCTCAAATGACAGAATACTCCTCAACAAGGCGACAATAATGGTCCGCCCGCATTCGCAGTGAAAAGCTGTAAGGCCCCGTAAAATTTTACCTAAAACCCGAGGTCTCGCAAGCTCATCGCGATACGAAATATTTGGGTTGAACAGTGCATTGGGGAGTCGAAAAAGATTTATTTCAGAATGGGGCATTTCAGCGATCAATTATGTGGACCGCATATCCACCGCAGTATTCAATCCCAGTATTCAAGGGGTGATGATATTTCCCTAGCTACTACACCGCCTGATTCTACTACTCATGCTCCGACTGGACTGATCCCTACTCCTACTGAGGGTGCAGCTATTCCACCTCCAATCCCAGTATTCAATCCCGGTGTTTCTGATAGGGATCTTAGGGGAGCCATACATATATTGGCTCAGATAGTGGCTTCCCAGGCCCAGAGATCAAATGTTGCACCTACTTCTTCCAGTCAGCCAGGGGATTCCACTAGTTCTACGGTGAACAAGTTTCTTCAGTTGGATTCTACAGTGTTCACAGGTACTAATCTTGAGGAGGACCACCCCCAGGACTTTATTGATGAGATGCACAAGACCTTCCGAGTTATGCGTGCTACTGAGATGGAGGGAGTGGAGTTGTCTTCCTACCGCCTAAAAGGGGTGGCCTATTCTTGGTTTGAGATATGGGAGGACTCCCGTCTCCCCTCTGACGAGGTGGAATGAGTTTGCCGACGCCTTTATTGACCATTTCTTGCCTGCCGACACTAAGGCGGCCCATGCCGCTGAGTTTGAAAGCCTGCAGCAGGGTAGCATGAGTGTGTGGGAGTACCATATGAGGTTCGCGCGCCTGTCCAAGTATTTACGTGCTGCCCACTATGAAGGCAAGAGTGCCCCGATTTGTGTATGGCCTCGGCCCCTTGGTTATTAATGAAGCCGCTACAGCTGCCTTAAATTCTTAAATGAACTACGGGAAGATTGATGGCATTTACCCAAGCCATGGAGACCCGCAAAATGAAGAATAGAATGGAGCGAGAGGGTAGCAATAAGGCCCGCTTTGACGCAAAATGCAGTTAAGTTCCAACAGTCATATGCTTGTGAAAAGAGCTTCCAGGATTTGAAATCAAAATTAACTACGGCACAGGTGTTGACCTTACTAGAGGGTAAGTATGGGTTTGTAGTATATTGTGATGCTTCGAGAACGGGACTAGGGTTTGTACTGATGCAACATGTAGATGATGAACATGGACTTTGTGGTAGGACTACCTCACACTCCTCGCAAGTTTGACTCGATTTGGGTGATTGTGGATCGACTCACGAAATCAGCACATTTCTTGCCTATTAAAGCTACTGACATAGCAGAGTAGTATGCTCGGTTATATATCAAGGAAATAGTCAGGATGCATGGCACTCCAATTTGTATTATCTCCGATCGAGGGGCATAGTTCACAGCTAATTTTTGGAAGAAATTTCAGCAAGGGTTAAGTACTCAGGTGAATCTTAGTATAGCTTTCCATCCACAGACCGACAGGCAAGCAGAGCGGACCATTCAGACGCTTGAGGATATGTTTTGTGCTTGTGTTCTTGACTTTAAGGGTAGCTGGGATGATCATTTGCCACTCATAGAATTTTCCCACAACAACAGTAATCATGATAGCATTAAGATGGCGCAGTTCGAGGCTCTATATGGTAGGAGATGTAGATCTCCCATTGGGTGGCTCGAGATTTGGGAAGCGGAGTTGATAGGGCCAAACCTCATGAATATGCTATGGAGAAGGTTAAGATCATTAAGGAACGGTTGAAAACTACCCAGATTCATTAGAAGTCCTATTCGGATGTACATCGTATGGATTTGGAGTTCCAAGAGGATGATTGAGTATTCTTGAAGGTTTCCCCCATGAAGGGCGTAATGCGGTTTGGTAAGAAAGGAATATTGTGTCCGAGGTATGTCAGATCGTACATAAGCATTCAGAGAATTGGTCAGCTGGCTTATAGGCTAGAACTAGCTCCAGAGATGTCTTTAGTGCACCCGATATTTCATGTATCCATGTTGAAAAAGGTGGTTGGACATCCGTCGCTTATTATTCTGGTTAAGACTATAGAGGTTAATGAGGAATTTACATATGAAGAAATTCCAGTTGCCATTCTTGATAGGCAAGTCCGAAAGCTGAAAACAAAGAGATTGCCTCGTGAAAGTGTTATGGCAAAACCAATAGGTCGAAGAGGCCACCTAGGAGGCCGAGGAAGAGAAGAAGAAGATGTATCATCATTTGTTTGAGTAGCTATGTAGTTGTGTCCATGAAAATGTCAAAAGCTAACTTTCTACAAATTATGTTTCCCCTGTACGACTTATGTTAAGGATACTCTTTTTTGGTAACGTAATGTTTATGGCATTGTGGCCCATGTTGTTTCCATGTTGTTTTACATTGCTGTGTTATGGTTATGCTGTTTGGACTGGTTTTTTGATTCTCTAGTAGGTGGATAGGCCCAATTATAGGGAGACTTTGGCAAAATTTTTGGAAAATTAGGGAGTAAGTAAAAATTTGGAACTGTTGGTGTGTGAAGTAACAGCTGAGTCCCATTGGATGCTAATGGCAGATTTTGACCCTCATTCGAGGATGGATGATCCTAAGTGGGCGAGAATGTAAGGCCTCGTAAAAGTTCACCTAAAACTCAGGGTCTCATGATGTCGAGCTTGCTGCGGTACAGACTTTTGGGTTAAACAATGTGTTGGGGAGCTAAAGAAAAATTACTGCAGAACAGGGCATTTCTGTTGTCCATTATGCGGCTGCAGAAGTACTTTGCGGACCGCAGATCCACCATGGAGTGAAGCAGAGAAATGGCCAATTTCGGAGGTCATTTTGCAGTCAATTATGCGACTGCATAATCGTTTTGCGGGCTGCACTTTCGTCGCAGAGTTGGCATGAAGAGATTTGGAGGGTGATTCTGCAGTCCATTGCGGCCGCAGAACTGGTCTGCAGACCGCACACCTGACCGCACACCTGACCGCAGACTAATCCAGAGCAGCCTAGTTATTGGCATCACATTCGTGGTCCATTATGCAGGCCACGTATCTATTTTGCGGTCCACTCTATGACCACATAGCTGAATTTGGAGGGTCCATTTTCCTACTTTTATAACCCGATCCTGTTTTAATAAATAGACTTAAAGGACAAATTTTGAAGAGGAATTCTTCCTTTTAAGAGAGAGGGGAATGTTTTAGAGACAGAGGAGGAAGCCCCAAGTGCTTGGTTCATCAATATTTGCTCAAGTATTGAACAATTCACAAGAAAGGCTCACAAGGTCTTCATCCAAGAGGTAAGATTCTATTCCCTAGCCCTCAATTTAGGGATTGGACTAAAAATAGGTAATGAGAAGTGTGATTCTTGGGTGTTATTTATGCATGCATGTACCAACAAGGTTGGTAGGAAGGTTATTGAGCTCAAATGGGTAAACATTGGTTTGTGGGATGAAGGAATCCACCATAGGAGAACCTTGAAACCTTAATGCACACCAAGTGCTTGATAAAATGCTCAAATGAGCTGAAACCCCGAATATCTTCCTAACTGTGGTTCAAAGTTGTCATGTCTCTATTAGATTGAAGTCGCTAGGATTTTCGGAACATTGTATTAATCTAAGGAAAGCTCAATAAAGCTATGTTGGCTAAACTCCTCTTGTAGCATCGATTTCCATGATGGCCTTGTAAGGTGGATCATGATTGGCTCAATTTCTTATTTTTCATGTTGCGAGTCCTCCCTAACAGTTTTGATTTTTTACTAAAACAAGAAGTGTTCAAAGATGTATGTACTAATAATGTGTTCCAAATGTTCCTACCATATCATGATTCCCTCAGAGAATGTAATCTAGTATGATCAATGTACCAAAAGAGTTGTGATTTAAAAATCATGTTTCAATTGCAAGTTAGTATGCCTAATTGTGGAAGAGAAACTCAATGTGCTTAAGACTCTTGTTTGCTCATGTGTACTTAAAGTCACGATTTGAAATTCTCTTATTGATGATAATCCATGGTAATACTTGAAAGTTATAGGCGTGAGTATGAAATATGATATATGGCAGACGTGCCGAGAATGATATTACAATTGTGGCCACTAGTGCCAAGAAAATGGAAAGATGTGTGAAAGATTATGAAAAGAGAAACGAATAGAGAAAACCAGAAATCAGTAAAAAACCCCTAGATTTATGAAATCTATGAATAACTTATGTGTTTGTGTCAGGTCTTAGGTGATTGTAGGTGTGTGTTAGGTGAGAGCATTGAAGGCTCCTTTTATAGTGGCATTCAATGCCTTCAGGGTTCCATCATATTAATGTTAGATAATGGAGAGTGCCAAAAGATTGATGATGATAGCAAGGCGGGTAAAATCAGAGAAACACAAGGGGAAAAATCATCGAGAACTTTACATAGGCACGAGGTTGAAGGATTCAACTGTTGAGAATGAGAGTCCATCAGTTAAAGCTTCACTCTTCCAGAGGTCACCGCATTTGACCTCCGGACAACGAATATTAATGATGAAACTAGAGAGATCAGCCATGCATGCTTCGATTTGAAAGAATGAGTGGGGAAATCAGATGAATGATGTTTCGTCATTTAGGTATAGGATTTCAAATTGGGGGTTTAGAATCTAATCAACGAAAATGGAAACTGAATCACTGGCCTCACAACCTAGGGACAAAAAGGATGATTCTGCAAGTTGGATTTGAAAGAATGACGATGAAATGGGTGCTTCAAATTTACTGGCCGTGTCTGGTGTCCAGATTTGAAGAGAAAAAGAGAAAGTCAGTGGGATTTAGGGACGAAGAAGCAGGGAAGGACGATTTGATTCAGGGTTTTGTGACCTTGCATTGATTTGTGCAAGGTTCTATGACTGATGGGGTTCGAAAGGATAAGAGAAAAGAGAGATAAAAGCGAAAAAGAGGCGGCAAGAGAGGTGGTGAATGATAGGGTTTACGGGATCGTCTCTAAGTGAAAATTGGGAGATGGAACGGGAGCCGTTGAATCTTTTGATCAACGACTCAGATCTTTTTGATAATTAAGAATTTAGAAATGATTTAGTGGGGAACAATCAATGGTCGTTGGATATCTCTGATCAGACGGTTGAGATTAAATTTTAATAAGATTAAAAAACAAGAAGGAAATGGGGATTAAACGTTGACCGTTGATGAGGTTCATCAATGGGGCAGATTCATTTATGCTCTCTTTGTGAGTGAGAGAGACGAGCGACGTGGCACACTGTGATTGGTTTAGGGAGAGAGACGCGGATCGCCAGAGTGGATTAGAGGGGTTGTTTGGACTGGGTCATTTTGGATTGAGCCTGGGTCTTAGGCTGGAGATGATTTAAAGAATGGCCAATTGGTATTTAATACAAAATTGCAATTATAGAACTTAGCCTCTTTTGGTCCCTTTTATAATTAAATTAAATAAGCTTAATAATCTTTAATAAAATGCAGTAAAATTTTAATTAGTATATACATTTCTAACTATTGTAATTAATCATTATAATTACTTCATTTTAGCATTATAGCACTAATTTCAAAATATTAACATAGTAATCTAATTAAATAGAAATTAAGAAGTAGTTTTCTCAAATCTAATTATAAGGCCTATGTGATGTATATAATGATTATTTTAGTAATATTAAATTAGAAAGTATATTTGTAATTATATAACACTAATGCTAGGTGATTAATTTCAAAACTAATCATTAAGTAATTTGTAGAAATGGGTATTTATTACTACAAAATACTTTCAAAATATTTATTGCAAATTATTAAGTATAAGTAATTTTTGCATTAATTGGCGAACACTAGAAATTTGATGGTTTGAAAAGTTCATAGGTTTGACCGAGAGTTGACTGTGATGATATTGGGTTTGGACTGTTGATCCGAGAGTTGGAATAGGTTCATTATGTCATTTGAAGCTTGTGTGCAAAATTTGAGGTCTTTTCGAGTTTATATTGATATGACTCGGCCCGAGTTTTGGAAGTTGAAAGTTCAAAAGTTCATTAAAGGGGAGGGTCAAAATTGGCCGTCAACAGTAGTTCAACCACACAAAGTTAGGCAAGATACTTACCTCAACGATTCCAATTCAACACTCGGAAATAGCTTTTCCCTTAAAATTCGCCTTCGCATGGCTCAAATCTAACCAAAGAATGCTAGGGTAATCAATTACAATAGATAAAGCTATGAGCTTTACACTTTTTCCAAAAAGTCAAACTGGGGCCTGCCCGGTCAAAACTCGAGTCCAATGATAGATTCCGAATAACCATGACCCCACGAGTTCATATATATGATTAGTTTAAAAATCCGAGTCCAAATCGACTCCCAAAACTCAAATTCTTATTTTTAAAAAAATTGACAAAGTTTAACAAATTACTTTGATTGACATGATTTGATGTTAAAATCTAAGATATATTTATGGAATATGATTAGAATTACGTACTCAACGTTTATAGGTGAAAATCCCCTCCACAAATCGCCTCATACAGGGTCTAGGGTTAAAATGAAAGAATATTTTAAAAAATCCCATCTCCCGGCCCTTTGTACCAGCTGCAGAAATCGTATCTGCTACACAGGGTTTGCTTTTACAAACCCTCGCAATTACAGACCAAGGGTCGCATTTGCGAACCCTGACAGCCTCATGCATTATCGCAATTACGAGAAGAGGCTTTGCAACTGCGAACTAGCCATCATCGCAAAAGCGAACATTTGTTCGCAATTGTGAACAATGCTTTCCTGCTGTCTTCTCAAATGCGAAGAGGAAGTCGCAATTGCGAAATCTACCCCCTACTGTCACCTTCACAATTGCGAGACTAGTGCTCGCAATTGTGATAACTGAGCACCAGCACACCAACAGTTCATTTTAAGTTGAAAACCATCCCGATTCATGTCTAGAACTCATCCGAGCCCGCTGGTCACGATGTCATCAGAAACTACCTCTGGCCTGGCTGGAAAAGCATATTAACGGGCATGTCTACCGCCTGACTGACCCTCTCCCTCTAGGGTGGCCTCGAGCTGATTGAGTCTTACCCCTAGCTGGCTGCGTGGGTGGTGAGGCTACTAGCACCCGAACCATAAACTGCATGCCTTGTTGTGGTGTACTACTAAAAGTTTGGGCCAATCACTTTTGAGATGACTCAAGTCCCGTATTTCATAACAACCCCTCCTCTAACGAGGCTGGTGACCTTGCGACTGACTCTTATAACCCGAGTAACCACCTGTGGAACCCTGGGCACATGAAGCACGGTAAGAACTCTATGCCGGTTGTGCACTGAATGATAACTGAACTGGGCGAGCACTGTCTGAACTGTGTCTAACTGACGAACCACGAGAAATCTGGAGAGCTACCTGGGCTGCCTAAAAGGACGACATCTGATGTGATGTGACTGGCCTCCAGATAAAGCAACACCAAAACCACCCAAACCACGGGGCCTCTTGGCCTCCCGATCCTCTCGCTCATGCCTACGAACATGCTCCAAGCGCCCGGCAATCTCAACTACCTGGTCAAACCTTGCATCCGTCTCGGCCTCTCGGGCCATACCATATTGAAGACCATAGTCGAGGCCATCAATGAACCTCCTGATCCACTCCCTCTCAATAGGGACCAAAAATACTTCATGACATGCCAAATTCGTGAAACGTATTTCGTACTGGTCTTAGTCAAGGCTTCCTACAGTAGATGCCGAAACTCCCTACACAACTCCTCTCTACGAGTATGTGGAGCACACTTCGCTAAGAAGAGAACTAAAAACCGATGTCATGTATGTGGTGTTGTGCCAGCTGGCCTTCTCGACTCAGAAGTGTGCCACCACTTGTAGGTTGGCCTTGTCAGCTGAGAATTAGTAAACTCTACTCCATTGGAGTCCACAAGACCTGCTGCGCAACGAAACTAATGACACTGATCAAGAAAACCTTGAGCATCCTCAGACTCTCTTCTCTTGAACTAAAGAGGACGAAGCCTCTGGAATTGCTCTAACCTCTTATGCTCCTCACCAGTCAAATATGGTCCAACCCCAGTCTGCATCGCAACAACTGGCTGTACTAGAAAACCCCCGGTGTCTGATAACCCTAAGCTAACTGTTGTGGTGTTCGAGAGGTGGGAGTCTGGGCTCCTCCCCCGGCTTATGAGGTTGCTAGTGCAACTAGTAACATGCCTTCCTGAGCCAAGCTCATACACACTCAAGATCTAGGTATAAGTCTCCTGAAGACAAACTATAACAATAGGTGCCACGGGGGGCTGAGCTAGTCCCAATGGCTCAACAATATCCGGAGCCTACTCCTCCACGGGAGCAATTGGTGGCTCCACTGATGCTACTTTACCTGGAGCTCTAGGTGTAGCGTGTGCTCCACCTCGGCCTCTACCATGGGCTCGGCCTCACACGGCCCTGATTGGAGGCACTAGTTCCTGCTCGGCTGATTTAGCTGAATGGTCTTCACCATCTATAAGAGAATAGAAGAGTAAAGGTTCGAAAAGACTCTACGAAACTTGCTCATAACCCGTAGAACTTATGAGCCTAGAGCTCTAATGCAAAATTGTCAGGACCCCAAAACCACCATCCGGTCGTGATGGCACCTAACTCACTTGCTAGGAAAGCCAGGCATAACAAGAGCAGAACAAGATAACAAAATTAATTAAAATAGCACATCCAAAGCCAACTGGCATATATAAACTACGTTATTACATAAAATCCCCCCTAGAACATGTAATACAGAGTCATGAGCTCTATAATAGAGGTACAAGTCTAAAATACAAAGTGAAAAGTAATGTCTGAATAATAATAAGAACAACCGAAAGGGAAAGAAACGTCAAAGACTATAGACAAAATGTAGCTCTGCCTTGTTTCTTAGTAACTCGCAGTAAATCACCATGGCTTACGGCTAGGTCCGACACCTGGATCTGCACAATTAAGTGCAGAGTGTAGTACGAGTAAAATCAACCCTGCAAGTATCATAATTAACCTTGGCAAGATAATAACAGCAAGACTTATCAATAAAACTCGCTTAACATGCTCAGTTCATGAATTTGACAAGTACACAACAATAGTACCATCTGATCCCAAAACATAGATAAAGTCACCTCGATTCACAAACGATAATGTGGCAATCCATGTATCAATTAATAATACAACATATAGAGAGATTATGCATCTATTATCAAGTATCACTGCACAGGTGGACATATAGAGAAGATATGTACCATGCACGCACTAATCAAACGAAACAACATATAGAGAAGATATTCACAGGGAGACATATATACTTTTCAGATCTAGCATATAGAGAAGATAAAGGAATAACACATGTATGCATCCAAGGAAATTGCAAGTAGAGAAGAAATGCAATAACCAAACACTGATCAATTTTCCTCATACCCCTTGCACACCATTAAGAGAGAAACATGAGAGGGTAACCTTAGGGGGATGGATCCTTATCCATATGCTGCAGGGACAACTCACGTGCCACATCTAACCGCTACAAGGGCCACTCACGTGCTATAATGTCTCTGATATGCACGGACCACTCACATGCTATCAACTCAGTCCATATCACACATAAAGCATATACAAGGATACATATACATGAATAATGAATATCAAATTAGATAGTCATGGAATAAAATAAGTGACATGCTATGGTGTAGGCATCTGCGAAGTGTACTACCATAGTTCGAATTAGCCGATTACGCCACAAAATAGAAAATTAACATGTTTGAAAAGGATATTAACCAAAAAATAACCCTAACATGATTCAATTAGCTCACTAAGCGGGTACAAATGTAATAAGCATGATATCATGAAGCGTAGAATTCAACTCAAGGCATATCATATCCTAATCACTACCCCCAGCATGGATAATACCCCGGTGCACGAACATGGCCTCAACCCCTCACATGTGCACCACCCATAGCGTGTAGGCAACACTAATAACTTATGCAACTAGTGCCTCAACCAAGTTTAGGTAAGATACGTACCTTAAGAAAGCCAAATCAATACTATATAAATCCCTTTCTGTGCGAATCGACCTCGGAACGGCTTGAATCTAGCCAAAAATAACTCAACAACATTATATAAAGCCCTAGGAAACAACCCCGAATGATGAATCTTTGATCTTTATAAAAAGATACAAAGTCAACCCAAAAGGTCAACCCCGAGCTCGCACACTCAAACCCGACAAGACTTGTAAATTTTGAACACCCATTCTGATACGAGTCTATATATACTAGTTTCATCCAAATCCGACCTCAAATGAACCCTCAAATCTATAATTTTAACTCTCTAAAACCATAGGAAAAACCAACAAATTTATCTTTTAAATCACATAATCTAGGTGTAATCCATGCGGAAAACTAGATCTAACATCAAAATCAAGTAGATATTACTTACCCTTCAAATCGTAGTAAAAAACTCTCAAATAATTGCCTCTAGCCGAGCTCCAAATCTCCAAATAATGCCTCAAAATATATATTCTACCGAGTGATTTCTGCTTATGGGACCAAAATCCCGCTTTTGTAGTATGCCTATGTGAAAAAACCATCATCGTTACGGAAGCTACTTAACTCCCATCATAGTACTCGAATTTGCGGAAAACCATTCGCTCCTGCGAATCCGCTTATGCGGAAGAAGCTCTGCATTTGTGCAAGTGTATTTGCGCTCAAGCAGCCACATCTGCAGTCTTTGCCTTTCCCAACTTTCCTTCGCATTCGTGGCCCCAGGTCCACTTCTGCGGACTTGCACTTGTGGCAAAAACCTCGCAGGTGCGATTACTGGCTGCCAAATAACATAAAAATGATCGGGAACTCATCTGAAACACACCCGAGACCCCTCGAGATCCCCTCCAAACAAACCAGCCAGTCCCTAAACACAACACTGACCTAATCAAGGCCTCAAATCATACAAAATAACATCAAAACCATGAATTACACCTCGATTTAAGCCTAAGGAACTAATCAACTTCCAACTTCCTAAAACCTATGCCGAACTACATCTAATCCACTCAAAATAACCTCAAATTTTGAACACATGTACCAAATGACAAACAAACGTTTTCCAATTGCTGGAACCAAAATCTAAGCCCGATAATCACCTGAGTCAACTCTCGGTAAAACCTATAGACCTTCCAAACCTTCAACTTTCCAACTTTCGCCAATTTAGGATAAAACAATTTACGAACCTCCGAATCTGAATCCAGACATATGCCTGAGTCAAAAATCACCATAAAAACATATTGGAACCATAAAAATACCATTTCAGGGTCGTTTACCCTCAATTTAAAATCTTGGTTGACTCTTACAACTTAAGTCTCCAATCATGAAACTAAGTGTTCCAATTCACCCCAAAACCTTCCCGTAACCAAACCAACCATCCTCGCAACTCATATAGGAACAAATACACACATGGGGAGCATCAAATAGGGGAAAAAGGCTCAAATACCCAAAGCCATCGGCCAAGTTGTTATTAGTAGATACATATATGTTATGAACACACAACCGTACTTGTTCTTGTGTTGTGCCTCGATTGAGACGTGTGCAAAAATGTGATACATATGTGATCCTTTCTATGACTACTCGAACTTGGTTGCTATAATTTATTTAGCTGTAAACTTGCCTTATCCGCATTTTTTTATTGTTATCATGTTCTTGTGCGATTTATTGATGAGCTATGAGGATATGCCTCTTGATGATAATTTGTGTATCATGAGCGGATTGATTATGATGATATTGTGGAATGAGGTCATGTCCATATGATTGTGATGATATCGTGGCACGAGGTCTTTGTTGTACGTTTCTGATGATATCGTGGCACAAGGTCTTTACCATGCGATTAATTGGGGATGTCAGCATGAGGTCTTTGCCATTTGATTATGTGTATTGTTGTGCGCGTGGGAAAAGTAATGGCAGAATTTTTATCAGTTTGCCCATGTGACGAAATAAGGATGGTGATATGTGCATGTGGCGATATAAGGGTAGACATTATTGATATTTCACATGCAGCGAAATAAGGATGGCATTATGGGGATGTTATGTGATTGCTTGGGACAATTTTTGATTATGTCTATATGGTGGTATGAGAGTGGCATTCTTGATTGTGCACACATATAAATGGTGCATACCTCTCTTGAGCGTGGTTGATGCAAGTTATATTTGTTGAATTTGGCTAATTGGCGGAGTTTGTTTATTACCATATCCCGATTGTGCACCTTTATTGTTGATATTCTTTATTCTGTAATTGTCGTTTTGGAATATATTCCCTATATTATACATGTTATTGAGCTGCACAGGTTCAGTATGGTGAGTATTTTTTGACTTAAAAACCTCGTCACTACTTCTCTAAGGTTAGTCAAGATACTTACTTAGTACGTGGGGTCGGTTGTACTCATACTACACATCGGCACCTTGCGTGCAGATTCTTGGAGCTGAGCTATTGCGGATGACGAAGGCAGGAATTGAAGTTGTAGCTCATCTTAGTTATGAGCTACCATTTGTCCACGGTAGAATATGATTTCACTTTTGTTTATGCAACTTCAAACAAATATTGTATTTATTTTTTACAAACTCTATTGCAATTTTATTTATATATTGATGAATTCTCATTATAGTAGTAACTTATATTATTTGACTTATCAAGTGGGTTGGATTAGGTGCCATCATGACTTGGTGGTGTTTTGGTCCATGACAAGTTGATATCAAAGCTCTAGATTCATAAGTTCCATGAGTCATGAGCAAGTGTGTAGTAGAGCCTTGGGGATCAGTATGTTGACATGCATACTTTTCTTCGAGAGGCTACAGGGCAACTAGGAATCTTCCCTTATTTCTTTCCTTATCATGCGGTTTTATTTTAGCTTGGAGCTTATATCTTCGATTTTCTTCCATTCACTCATATGTGATGTTGTGTGCTCGGTATCAATTATACATCGACGGCTTGTGACACTGCGGATGGTATGTGAGGGGCAATAAATTGTTGATTATTATCTTGATGAGTTGCCTAGACTTAGATGCAGTAGTGTTGGTAGATGTTTCAGCTGTTCATTTGTGGAATGAAGCAGATTATTGTATCTAGTTGATGAGTACCGACTCGAGAGGTATTATTAATTTCCTATGGGATGTAACCATGGTGGGGTCATAGAGAGATGTTAGTTTGAGGCTAAGCAGGTGGCTTACCTCCTTCGAGGAGGTTTGAGACTGTGTGATTCATATGAGGTTTCTATGAAGAGGTTCCCTTTTATCCAATGGGACGTAGGTGCTACAATTAGAGATAGGATCGCTCGAGGATGTTTGCACGACTGTTGCAAGGATGATTGGGCACTTGGTAGAGTCATTGAAGTGTTTTCTGACTGATGTTTCTTGAGTTATGAGGTGTTCAATTGGTTAGTTGTGCGAGATCGGGGCAACTATAAAGGAAGGGTACTAAAGGTTACAAATTATGCATTCTATGGCTTCGAGCCAAGTGGGAGAGTCTGTAGTTGACATACAAATCGCATGATCGCATGGGGAGTCTGGACTAATGGAGGATTGTGGGATAGTTATGACTTGAAAAGGATTACTTCGAGGATGATTCGAGCAAGGGATCGGTGGGATGCATGATGTACTATATTTTATGGGTATATGGAAAGCTTGAGATAATTAAGGTTTGACATTCACTGTGGATGTAGTATGCCACGAACAGGAACCACTTGGTTGATTTTTTTTGGGTATTCATGCGCTGGTGGAGACAAGACTTTCGACACATATTGGCTGCGTTGGAGATTAGAGCAAGGCAAATTACTTCCGAGAAGGTTCAAATGGGATTCAATATTCATATGTGGTATTTAGGGATTTTTTTCATTTGAGACTTGTATTGGATGGTATCGAGACTTGTGGTACTTCTACATCATTATCGACTTTACATGGCAGTATTAGAGAGATGCAAGACATAGCTTCAGATTCATATGAAGTCTTTTTTGAGAAGGCATTTGATTTGTGTTACTTTTGCGTTCGACAGTCTGCGTGACTTGGGTGACTTGGTAGACCTGGGTCTAATGGATTGACTACGTGCTAACGCGTTTCGAAGAGTACACGACCGTTTTGACCACAGTTCGAGGTTGATGTCTTCTACGAGTATAGAAGGTATGTTGCATTTTTTGACATTCTTCTAGATTGAGTTAAGTGAATGTTACTTGGTTAATAGAGTGTCTATCCTACTTGTGATTTTTATTTGATTACGGGATTCTCATATTTTCATATGATAGCATGATATATGTGGTGTGCCGTGTGGAGTTGCAAGTACAAGGTTATGGTTTACTTTCGAAGGGAAGGTTGTTAGTTCTAGACAGCATAGATGATCTCAGATGTTTTAAGAGAATGCTAGCACTATTTGGTATTACTTGAAAAGGGTGTGCATGTTAGGAGGTGCATTGTGTATAGACTTGTGGAAGCTTGAATAGTATTACGGTACCTGGTTGGTGGCTGCTGAGATTCAAGTTTTGCTATGTGGCGCAAAAGACTTATGTGAGTAATTTTCTGTGATATAATTGAGTATGACTGATTTTTCAGTCATTTGAGTGGTAGAGTTGGGATTGGATATGGAGATCCCTGTATTCTTGAGTTCTAGAGACTAGACGTTCTTAGAGGCTGACTATTCCTAAGTTGTGGACGGTGAAGATATGCTATGGGTTAGACAGCTGATGATATGTGTTATGGATAGGTTACTGTGGGTTTTTGGAAGGTTATTTACCTATTCTAGAATGATCGGAATTAATTTGGGGGACCATTAGTACACCTAATGAAAATGTGTTTTCTACATTGCATCAGGTTTGCTGACTAAACATAGCTATTGTTGGGGGGGTGTCACCGGCTAGAGTTGATTTTCTTTATTTCCTAGTATGTATTATGTGTTGCTCTCTCATGCTATTAGCTGTGGAAATTTTGACTATTTACACATATGATGTCGTTCTGTTTGGGATTTGCAATGAAATTCGAACGAGATGGTTGCTAGTGTGTTAAATAATTTACTGTGCCTTGGTTATGGTTTTCCCGTCTGTGGTATTTGGTGCTATTTGTTTACTAATCGTTATGGTCATGCACTTCACGTGATGCTGTTGAATACACATGTGATTATTGATCGTGAGCATTCTAGCTCGATGAGTATTCTATGCGGATCGATAAGTTTTGATCAGCTACGCACTGCAACAATGTTATGTGAGGATATGATACTTTGTGCTTATTTTGTGTGTTTTTTTCTCCCTCGTGGGAAGGGTTCATAGAAATGTGCTTTGTGGTTGCATTTGGTTCTCTTTCCATCTTCAGTCATATTCGAGTTATTGCTTGTTGGTTGCGGCTCGCGTAGTTTGTTGCTCTAGGTAGCATGGGATATGGCTTGTCAGTCGAGTGGCTTGTACTAAGTGAGATGAGGTTATTGGGCCTGGAAATCATACAATTGTATTGGGATAAGGTATATTTGGATGAATAATGTCGATAGTTAGCTCAGAAGTTTGTTATGGTTCTTATTGGCCAAGTGAACTTCACGATGTGATGACTTGATGGGCGGTTATGACTTTCTACATGTTTCCTTCATCATTGGCAGTGTACCAATTTCTAGAACAAGGTTTTGTTTAATATGAGTTATGTCGCCGATACCGGGTTTGGTTATGGGCAACTATTATGGTCAGATATATTGCTACGGACATATGAGTGATGTGTTACGTTGTGTGGTTATAACTGTGGAACATATTCATGATTTGCTATAGCTTGTTGAGGTTGATATAATGTGCATATGTGGGAATCAGATCGTATTGGGAATTTTCAATGTTGGGATTTGGTTCTATAGTTGATTGTCTAAGGTTAGAGGAAGAATCTTCAGTCGTGATTGTGCTAGTGGACTTTCATAGATTGTGGTGAAGTCGGATCTTCTATGAGTATGTGTATGCTTAGTTTAAATAGTTATTTGATAGCTTTGGAATGACTCTTGGCACGTTCAAGGGCGAACATATGTTTGTGTAAGGGAGAATGTAACGACCTGATGGGTCATTTTGAGTAATTGCATACTTTTTGGTTGTGTGGAACTTTGAATAGCTTTATATGATGTATTACAACTTGAATGTATGTTTGGTTTTGATTTTTGAGAAGTTCGAGATCGTTTCAAAAGAGTAGTTCTAATAGCTTAAGTTGGAAGTGTTGACCAAGTTTTACTTTTGTATATTTGACCTTAAATCGGAGTTTTCATAGTTCTGTTAGGTCCGGATGGTTATTTTTGAGTTAGGCGTATGTACTAATTCGTATTTGGAGGTTCCCAGGATAATTTGACTCTTTTTGTTGAAAGTTGGAAGATTGAAGGTTTAGACAGTTGATAGGTATGACCCCATAGTTGACTTTGTGGTTATCGATGTCCATTTGGGATTTCGAGCCTTAGAATGGGTTTGTATGGTGATTTATGACTTGTGTGTAACATTTCGGGTCATTCCAAATTGATTAGACGTGTTCGGCGCAAGTTTGGAATTTGGAAATTCGGATCAGTTCATCAAGCTTCAATTGAGGTGCGATTCGTAGTTTTGATGTTATCTTGTGTTATTTGAGGCCTCGAGTAGGTCAGGGTTATGTTTTGGGAATGGTTGGTGTGTATGGACGGGGTCTCGTGTGTGTTTCTAATGGGTCTCAGACCATTTCTCTCATGTTTGGAATTTCTATTTTTCTAGTGTCAGTGCCTACATCGCAATCTCATAAGGTATCACGTGATCGGGGAGTGTGTTTTGGTTGCTGGTGGTTCTTCTTCTTCGTGTTTGCATAGAGGAGGTCTCGAGTGGACTGCTGGGAAGATAAATCTTTTCGTTCGCGACTTGGGATATCACATTCGCATAGATTTGTGTCAGGCTGGAGAAGGCGGGTAGTTTTGCCTTAGCGTTCACATGGACCAGGACGTATTCACGAAGTGGGTGCCATATGCGGTCACCGCGTTCGCGAGATTTATAACGGGAATGCAAAGTGTGTTTTTTGGGGTGTTTATCCTTGTGCTTCACGATCGCGAAGGTAGTCCCGTGATCGCGTAGGGTACTTCTAAGTAGTACATTTAAGTTCTTACTTCAGACTTTGAGCTTATTTTATCATATTTTGTGATTAGGAGCTCCAATTGAGGCGATTTTCACCACATGGATTTGGTAAGTGTTCTTGACTCAGATTTGATTATTATTCATGATTCCATCCTTGATGTTAGCATTTGAATAGTGAATCTAAGAGACTGAAATTGGGGCTTTTGACAAAACTTTTCTAAAGTGTAAAATGGAGATTTGAACCCCGATTTGGAGTTGGTTTTGGATGAAACTTGTATATTTGGACACGTGTTCGAATGGGTGTTCTGGATTTGTGAATTTTGTCGAGTTTTAAGGTGCAGACCCAGGTTGACTTTTTGGTTGATGTCAAGTATTTGATGAAAGATTCGACCTTTATCGTTTGGGTTTGATTCCTATGGCATTATTTGCTGTTATTGACTTGTTTTGGGTAGATTCGAGCCATTCAGAGGTCGATTCATGGGGGGAGGAATTTTTACAGGATTGGTTTGGCTTGTTTGAGCTAAGTGTCTTGCCTAGATTTGGTTGAGGGAATTTTTCCTACATTTGAGGTGATGAGCGTACATACATGTTCCATGGATATTCTTGCTCGGGGTAGATTCTATCTTATTCTACACTTTGTTTTGTTGTGTGTTTTACTTGATTGTACGTATTAGTCAATTAACCAACTACTTGAGCTAAATAAATCATGCTAGATAAACATTGAGGCTATTGGTACCTTATTTTGAACATGATGAGAAAATCTTTAGATTTATGCTATACTTGCCTTGAAGGTAGATACACGAATTTTATGAATACACATCCTTACTTGTTCTTGTGTTTTTCCACACTTGAGACGTTGCACGCTGTGATACATATGTAATTCTTTGTATGACTACTTGAACTTGGTCGCTATAATTGATTTGATCGTAGTCATGCGTTATTCATAATTTTTTTATTGTTGTCATGTCCTTGTGCGCTTTATTTGATGAGTTATGTCGATATGCCTCTTGATGATAATTTATTATCTTGCATTGTCGTGAACATGGCACTTGTGGACATGTTGAGCGGATTGATTGCGATGATATTGTGGCACGAGGTCTTTGTCGTGCGATTCTGATGATATTGTAACATGAGGTCTTTCGTGCAAATGTGATGATATTGTGGCATGAGGCCTTTAATATGTGATTGTGATTACGGTGTCGGCACGAGGTATTTGCCGTGCGATATTACCTAATATATTGCACTTGGGGAGAATAAGGGTGGCATTTTTTCTCGGGTTGCCCATGTGGAAAAATAAGGATGGTGATATGCGCACGTAGCAAAATAAGGATGGCCTTTATTGATATTGCACATGCGACGAAATAAGAGTGGGCTTGTGGGGATTTTATGTGATGGCCTGGGGGCAATTTTTGATTATATTTATGTGGTGGTACGAGAGTGACATTCTTGATTGTGCATATTACTTCTTTATGCGTATCATACATTTTTACATGTTTTTTTGCGTTGCTTCTAACATGATATTCTATGCCTCTATTATTATTTAATGATTTGGTTGTCAAGATGGATTTACCTACGTGGAGTTGATTTCTCATATTTTATTGAATTGTTGGTAGCGTATCGGATTGACGCAATAACAAAGTTGTCATTATGCATTGATGTGTTTGATTTATGAAAGGTTCTCTTGAATGTGTTATTGGCAATTGATATGGCACTGGACCATGTTGGGCACAAGTTTACAGTCATGTATGGGTATTATGCACACATGATATGGTGCATACCTCTTTGTGAGCGGGGTTGATGCAGGTTATATATGTTGAACCTGTCTAATTGGTAGAGTTTGTTTATGCCATGACCCCAAATTCCCACCATAGGATGTCGTGATGGCACTTAGTATATAAGACAAGGTGAGCCTAACATACAACATGATTTAAAAAAATAACAATTTAGATATCAACTTAAACTTGTAATCAATCATAATAAGACCAGGCAATACAACTGTAAAATAACTCCTAAAACCTGGTAGAACCGAGTCATAAGCTCTACAGAGAGTGCACCAATAAGCGAAATAGAATACATTTTTGAATAGAAAATAAAGAGTAATACAACTAAAAGCAGAAGATGAATTCGAGGCCTGCGAACATCGAGCAAGTGCACATTGAAGTCTCCGGAAGTAACAGATTAATCACTAGCATCGGGTCGAGCGGATGTACCTGGATCTGCACAAAAATGTACAGAAGCGTAGCATGAGTATACCATAACAGTACCGAGTAAGTACCAAGCCTAACCTCTATAGAGTAGTGCTAAAGCTAGACACCTACTAGGACAACAAAACTGAATAGAGTATAATATAGTCTAATGACGAAAAAAGAGAAAATGAATGACAACAAAGCAGTACAACAATGTGGGATAACCACGAAATTTTAGGCAGTAAGGAGTAAACGCATGATAAGAACAACGAACCAATACAAGTAAGACAAATGAAGAGACAACATAACTGTTCAACCAACATGCCTCTTTAACATAGAGTGTTCAAAAAGAATCACAACCGAGGTACTACGCCTCACAATATCATTTCACAACTTACAATCACAATCTTCCTTATATTACTGTGTGAGCCTTGCATTTATTTTGAAAACAGTTTTCCCGAAATAGTTACACGCGTTTTAGCCCCCTTATTTCACCGCGTGGCTTCGAGTAATTCCCTTACTAGAAACACGCATATAAATCCCACCTTATCTCACCACATGCATATCAACTCATATTCTTATACCGCCACATGCGTATCAATATCACACCACAATTATCAACTCGCGACACACGTGCCCATTTTCCACAAACACTTGCAAAAATTAAAAATTCCAACATTACCACAACATATAGCCAACAGCTCAATCACAATGTGAACAAGAATCTCAATAATAACAAAATTAATGAGATATACTCAACAAAGAAAGATATCTCAATAATCAACAACATCGACCTCAGCGTGTTGATACCTTTCACAACTTCAACTTCAATAATTCAAAACGAAGGTATTCCCATGAAATGACAACTTCCAATTAAAGTGTATAGCATAACACAACAATGAATATGATAGCATGAAATAACAACTACATCGAAGTGCATAAGAATATAACAACACGAATAGACATCTAGTAATAGCAAATTCAAATAAGAATAATTCAATAATAAAAGAGGTAACAAGACAATAAGAGAGGTAACAACTTCAAATAAAGCATATAAGAGAAAATTTGACGATAAAAGATAAAACATATGCTAACAACGTCAAATAGAGCGTGTGAGTTAACAATGAAAGATATAACATGTTATGAAAATTTCAATTAAATGCATGGAAGAAGCCTAAGAGTCTAACCCAGTTAAAATACCACATGTAATCCCGTGTACACACTCGTCACCTGGTGTACACGTCTTCCAGATAATTCAAATAACACAATTAACCCAAATCCTAAGGGGTAGTTCCTCCACACAAAGTTAGGAAAGATACATGCTTCAACTAGGCCAAATCAACCCTCATAATAGCTTTTCCCCTAAATTTAGCCTCTGCATGGCTTAAATCTAATAAAAAATAACTTAATAACATCAAACAATGTAACAGAAACCAATTACGATAGATAAAACTATGATCTTTCAACAATACTCCAAAAGTCAACCCCGGGTCCGCTCAGTCAAAACCCGAGTCCAAAGATTGATCTTGACTACCCATAACCCACGAGTCTATATATGTGTTTTGTTTTCAAATCCGAGTCCAATTCGACTCTTAAAACCCAAAATTTTCATTTTTCAAAATATAGACAAAAATTCTCTTTGATTATCATAAATTTGATGTTAAATATCATATATAATCATGAAATATAGTTGGAAATTGATTAAACCTACTCACCAATGATTGTAGGTGAAAATCCCCTCTCCAAATCGCATCATGTTGAGTCTAGGGTTCTGAAATGAGGGTGAAATGAGATGAAATCCCGACTTTCCAACCTTATGTTTTCAGTTGTAGATGTCGCAATTGCGAAACGGTGTTTTCAATTGCGAAGATGGGCAAATGCGACATTGACAGTCTAAAGGGGAAGTCACAAATGCGACATTGGCTTCGCATTTGTGAAGCCTGTCCCCATCGCAAATGGGACGAAATTATCGCAAATGAAATACTACCTAGTCCAGCCAATTTTTCAGAAATGTGATACCTGAGGCCTCTCTATTATGATCGCTGTTGCGATGATGGGCAAATTTAACAATGGAAGATATAACCAGCATACCAGCAACCTGATTCAGTTCTAAACTATTACGAAATACGTCTGAAACTCACCCGAGCCCTCGGAGCTCCAAACCAAACATCCACACAAGTCCAAGAACATCATACAAACTTGCTCGTGCAATCAAGACACAAAAATGACATTAAGAACTACGAATCGAACATCAAAACGCATGAATTTCAAAGGAAAACTCAAAAAACTCTAGAATTGCAACCAAGCGTCCGAATCCTATCAAACCAACTTCAAATGACTCCAAATTTGCAGAGAACTTCCAAAAACAAAACATACCTACTCCAAGTCCCAAAACCAAATTCTGAACTCAATAGACGAAAAGTCAACCTACGATCAAACTTGGAAAAACTTCTAACCTCAAATTGCCAACTTTTGTCAAAACAAGTCAAATCAACCTAGGGACCTCTGAATTTGATTATGGTTATACGCCCAAGTCCAAAATCACGATACGAACCTATCGGAGCCATGAAAACATTGTTCCAGGGTCGTTTTCACAATAATCAAACTTTTGGTCAACATTTTTAATTTAGACTTCTAAACCAAGAACCAAAGGGTCCCAATCAACCCAAGACCTTCTCAGAATTAAACTAACCAACCCCGCTATTCATAAAACCATAAATATACATGTGTGAAGCATCAAAAGGAAAAATGGGGCATAAATACACAAAATAACCGATCGGATCATTACATTCTCCCCCTCTAAAAACAAATGTTCATCCTCGAACATGCAAAGGGACATACCTGAAGTGGTGAAAACGTGGGGATAATAACTTCACAGGTCTTGCTTGGTCTCTCAGGTTGCTTTCTCGATCGGATGACTCCTTCATTGAACCTTCACTGGAACAATGTTCTTTGACCTCAACTTTCGGACCTCCTTGTCGAAGATGGCCACCAACTCCTCAACATAAGTCAAATCTTGTCAAATTAGGCTGAGCTAAAATCTAATACATTGGACAGATCACCATAATACTTTCGGAGCATGGGAACATGGAACACCGGGTGAACTACCGATAAGTTAGGTGGCAATGCATGTCTGTAAGCTGCCTAACCGACTCTGTCAAGGATCTCAAAAGGACTAATATACCAGGCTTAATTTGCCTTCTTCAGAACTTCATCACACCCTTGATGGGTGAAACCCAAAGAAAAACCCTCTCTCCCACCGTAAATCCTAAATCACCAGCCCTTTAATTAGCATAACTCTTCTGTCTATGTTGTGCTATACGAAGCCGATCCTGAATCAACTAGACTTTCTCCAAGACATCCCAGACCAAATTTGTGCCCAACAAACTAGCCTTTCCCCGTTCAAACTAATAAAATGGAGAACGACATCGTCTCCCATATAAGGCCTCAAAAGGAGCTATCTGAATACTTGCTTGGTAAATGTTGTTGTAGGCGAACTCTGAAAAGGGTAAGAAATGATCCCATTGATCTCTGATATCTATTACATAGGCATGCAACATATCCTCTAAGATCCGAATGGTGCACTCAGACTGCCCGTAGTCTGGAGATGAAATGTTGTACGCAACTCGACCCGTGTGCCTAGCTCACGCTGCACGGCTCTCTAGAAATGCGATGTGAACAACGTGCGTTGATCGAAGATAATAGACACTAGCACACTATGGAGACGAACAATCTCCCGAATATAGATCTAAGCCAGCTGCTCTGTAGAATAGGTAGTCACCACCACAATGAAATGTGCGGACTTTGTCAGCCTATCCACAATAACCCATAATGCGTCAAATTTCTTCAAAGTCCATGGGAGCCCAACAGCGAAATCCATGGTAATATGCTCCCATTTCCACTCGAGAATCTCAAGTCTCTGGATCTAATCGCCTGGCCTCTGATGCTAGTACTTCACCCTCTGACAATTCAAGCACCGAGCCACATATTCCACTTCATCTTTCTTCATTCTTCTGCACCAATAGTGCTGCCTCCAATCCTAATACATTTTAACAGAACCTGGATGAATGGAATACTGCGAACTATGATCAACTCATGCAACCCGTCCACATTGGGCACACATATCCGACCCTCTATTTGCAACACCCTGTCATCACAAATAGAAACCACCTTGGCATCGCTGTGTAGTATCGTGTCCTTAAGGAGAGGTCGTCATACTAACATGCTCTGATGCGCTCATACAAAGAAGACCAAGAAACCACGCAAGCAAGAACCCAACTAGGCTCCGCAATATCCAATCTCAGGAACTGATTGGCCAAAGCCTTAACATCTTTGTGGCCTCTCTACTACTGCTAAATATGCCAGACTGCCCATACTCTCCGCCTTCCTACTCAATGCATCAGCAACCACATTGGCCTTCCCGGGATGATATAGTATGTGATATCATAGTCTTTCAGCAACTCTAACAACCTCTGATGCCGCAAATTATGGTCATTCTGCTTGAACGAATGCTTGATACTCTAATGGTTGGCATAGACCTCATAAGGAATGTCGTACAGATAGTGCCTCCAAATCTTCAATGCATGAACAGTGGCTGCCAACTCTTGGGCATGCACAGGGTAATACTGTCAAGATGCGTAGGCAATCATCGTACCATCCTACATCAAAACTGCGCCAAGCCCAATACGCGACGCATCACAGTACACCGTTTAAGACCCTGAACCTGTTGGCAACACCATCATTGGGGCTGTAGTGAAAGAAGTGTTGAGCTTCCAAAAGTTCTCCTCATAATACTCGGACCATCTGAAAGGAGCCCCCTTATGAGTCAGTTTAGTCAAAGAAGCAGCAATGGACGAGGAACCCTCTAAGAAGAAGCGATAATATTCGGCCAAACCAAGACTTTTGATCTCCATAGCTAAAGACGGTCTGGGCCAACTCTGAACTGCCTCAATCTTCATCGGATCTACCTTAATTTCCCTTACTAGACACCATGTGACTCTAAAATGCCACTGAATCAATCCAAAACTCACACTTGGAGAACTTTGCATATAACTTCTTTGTTCTCAAGATCTGGAGCACGATTGCGAGAATACACCAAGATGTAGTCAATGAATACGATTATGAAAGAATCAAGATACGACCGTAATAAACAGTTCATCAAGTGCATAAATACTGCTGGGGGTTGGTCCGCCCAAATGACAACACTAGAAACTCGTAGGGACCATAGTGAGTCCTAAAAGTAGTCTGTGGGATATCTGAATCCCGAATCTTCAATTGATGATACGCTAACCACAAATCAATACTCGAGAACCCTCTAGTACCCTGAAGCTGGTCAAACAAGTCATCAATGCGCGATAGTGGGTACTTGTTCTTGACTGTAACTTTGTTCAGCTGTCTATAATCAATACACATCGTCAAAGTACCATTTTTCTTCATCGCAAACATACCTAGAGCACCCCAAGGCGAGACACTCAGTCGAATGAAACCCATATCAAGCAACTTCCGAAGCTGTTCCTTTTACTCCTTCAACTCTATGGTGGGATTGAAATAGGCTGAGTGTCCGACACCAAGTCAAAACCGAAATCGATATCCCTATCAGGCAGCATGCCTGGCAGGTCTGTTGGGAACACATTAGGAAAATCTATCACTATCGGAACTGACTCAATAGTAGGTGTATCAGCACCATCCCTCACATAGGCTAGACCATGCGCCGTACCGCATCAAATAAGGCCGATGCATCCTTATAGCAAATAGAAACCATACCTGTGATGAAAACATTCAATGCAATTGCCTCTGTCCTACCAGGAAAAGCATAGAAATGAGTCTGGCCTCGCCTTCTAGGGCGACCTCTACACGCCTGACCTCCACCCCTAGCTAGTGATGCTGGCGGAGCGGCTACTGGAGCAGCAACCATGGCCTGTGAACCTGGTGGACCCTGTGGAATTAGTGGAGCCTGTGTAGTATATGGAGGTGCACCCCTCCGGAGTTTGGGGCAGTCCCTCACCATATGTCTAGTATCTCCTCTTTCAAAACAAGCTCTTGGTGGCACTGACCACTGAAGGCACCTCATGCGGGAGGTGCACTAGAAAATGGCTGAGCATAATGGGCAACCTAAGACGTCGGAATAGACGAAGCGCTACTAGTAGCTGGAAGTGGTGAATGAACTGCGCAGCTCACATAGACATTGCCCTGACGGGCTGAAACTGGAGCATGGGCACCAGTATATCCTCCAGATTCTGTAGGCCTCTTGGCTTTCCTATGCTCCCTCTACCGGCCCCGCATACCCTCCATCCTTTGAGAGATCTGTACAACCAGCTTAAATGGGATATCCGTCGCCAACTCTCAATCCATGCTGAATGTAAGACCATAACAGATCCCCTCGATAAATCTGCGGGCTCGCCCTCAAACTGTAGAAAACATGGCAGGTGTATGTCGGGAAAACTTACTGAATCTCATGGAATAGTATGACACAGACATAGTACATTGATGCAGCTGCTCAAACTCCGTGTGCCATACATCCCAAAGGGTCTGCAAAACAAACTCTCTCAAGAGCATTTATAAAAACTTAGCCCAAGTGAATTGGGCTGCATCAGCCGGCCTACCGTCCTCGTAAGTCTACCACCACCGACACACTACTCATGATAGCTGAAATGTTGTAAAATAAACTCCGCTCAGCTTTACAATACACATGGTGCGGAGAATACGACGGCACTTCTATAGAAAACCTTGAGCATCTTTGGTGGATGTGCCGCTAAAAGTAAGAGGATCATTATTCCTAATCCTCTAGTGTCTTCTTTGTGCCTCCTCAGATGTATCTGACGATGATCTGGAATAACGGGTTGTGCTGGCTTTACATCTGGAACCTGATCGATGTGGACCCCCTGCTCTGAGATACAAGCAATAGGAGTCTAACCTCCTCCCGCAGCTAAAGATGTAACTGATGCAAGGGGAATCAATCTCGCCGGAGCTAGATTACCGAACATGCTCAAATGCTGTGCTAAGGTCTCCTAAGTCCAGGGGCAACAGCAGGCGCCTCGGGTGTCTGTCCCCTAACCGAAGCTACTGGAGGTTCTTAAGTCGCTACTGGGCCAGGTGCTCTAGCTGCAGCACCTCCCCCTCTCTGTCGTGCAAGTGTCTAATCATCTAATCCAGCAGTAGGTGTCCTCACAATTTGTGACAGAATGGTAAGAAAACGACTCAAATTTTTAAATCAACAAATTCGCATGATAACGAATCAAAGAAGTGGAATTTCCTGAGCGTTTTTTACCCTCTCGAAGATAAGTATATATGTCTCCGTACCGATCCCCAATACACTACTAAACTTGCTTATGACTCGTAGTACCTACGAACCTGAAGCTCTGATACCAACTTGTCATGACCCCAAATTCCCACCTTAGGATGTCGTGATGGTACCTAGTATGTAGGACTAGGTAAGCCTAAAATACATCAAGACATAGCAAAAATAACAATTCTGATATCAACTTAAATTGGTAATCTATCATAATAGGACCACGCTATACAACTGTTAATTAACTCCCAAAACCTAGAAATTGAGTCATATACTCTACAGAGAGTGCCTAACTTGAAATACAGTATTATTTTGAATGGAAAATAAACAGTAAAACAAGTAAATGTAGAAGGTGACTTCGAGGCCTGCAAACATTGAGCAGGTGTATTTTGAAGTCTCCGCAAGTACCTGATCAATCATTGGCTACCTGGATCTTCACAAAAATGTACAGAAGTTGTGCATGAGTAAACCACAATGATACCCAATAAGTATCAAGCCTAACCTCGGTACAGTAGTGACGAGGCTAGGTCAAGACACCTACTAGGACAATAAAATTGAACAAAGCATAAAATAGTGTAATGACGGAAACGAGAAAATGATTGACAACAAAGCGGTATAACAATGTAGGCTAACAATGAAATTTAAGGAAATAAAGGAAACAAAGAGTGAACACATGATAAGAACAATAAGTAGTCAAATACGGACAAATACAAGTAAGACAGATGAAGAGATAACAAAACTATTCAACCAACAAGCCTCTTTAACATAGAGTGTACAACAAGAATCACAACCGATGTACCACACCTCACAAGCGCATTTCATAAGTCACAATAAAATCTTTCATATATCACCGCGCGAGCCTTGCATTTATTTTGAAAAGATTTTTTCCGAAATAACTACACGCATTTTAGGCCCTTATCTCACCGTGTGGCTTCAAGTAATTCCCTTACTAGCGACACGTGTATAAATCCCTTCTTATCTCACGCATGCCTATCAACCCCTATCCTTATACCACTGCATGTGTATCAATATCACAACACAATAATCAACTCGCACCACACGTGCTCATTTTCCACAACACTTGCAAAAATCAACAATACCAATGTTACCATAACATATAGCCAACGGCTCAATCACAATGTGAACAAGAATCTCAATAAAAACAAAATAAATGAGAAATACTCGAAAAGGAAAGATATCTTAATAATCATCGACTTCAACCTCTGTTTGTAAATAGCTTTCGCAACTTCAACTTTAATGAATTATAATGAAGGTATCGACAACTTCCAATACAAGCATATAGCATAACTCAACAATGAATAAGATAGTATTACAATTTAATTAAATTCATGGAAAAGAATAAGACTCTAAACCGGTCAAAATACCACATATAAGCGTGTGTAGACACTCGTCACCTCCTGTACACATCTTCAACATAATTCAAATAACATAATTAACTTAAATCGTAAGGGGTAGTTCTCCCACACAAAAATAGGCAAGATACATACCTTAACTAGGCCAAATCAACCCTCAAAAAAACATTTTGCCCTAAAATTTGCCTTCACACAGCGCAAACCTAATAAAAACGACTTAATAACATCAAACAATGCAAGAGAAACCAATTACGATTGATAAAGCTATAATCATTACACAATTTCCCATAAGTCAACCCTGTCGCCCCGTCAATACTCGATTCCAAGGGTAGATATTGAGTACCCATAACCCCAAGAGTCTATATACGTGTTTTGTTCCAAACCATGCGCCGTCCCTTAAGAAAGGACACAATCCTTCTAGAATGTATTCCAAAGTACCCCCTCCACTCCAACCGCGGCAATCCTGGCATAGCCAGTGTCATAGTCTTGGCGTGACAATCCAGAGCAGCGTGATAGGGCGACAACCAATCCATGAGCAAGATCATCGAAATGTCTCCCATACTAAGTAGCAATAGGTTGACTTTTGTCTCATAACCACCAAAAACAACTAAACACGACCGATAAAAATGGTCATAGTAATTGAATCTGCCACTTGCGTGGACACATATACAGGAGCACTCAAATAATCACGTGAGATATCCAAATATGGAGCAAAGTAAGATGACACATATGAATAAGTGGATCTCACATCAAATAAGGCCGATGCATCTATATAACAAACCGGAACCATACATGTGATGACAACATTCGATGCAACTGCCTCTGTCCTACAAGCCAATGCATAGAAATGAGCTTGGCCTCCCCCTCTAGGTCGACCTCTACCCACCTGACCTCCACCCCTAGTCGGTGAAGTGGTGGAGCGGCAACTGGAGTAGCAACCATGGCCTGTGAACCCGGTGGACCCTGTAGAATAAGTGGAGCCTGTGTAGTATATGGAGGTGCACCCCTGCGGAGTTTGGGGCAATCCCTCACCATATGTCTAGTATCTCCTCTTTCAAAACAAGCTCTTGGTGGCACTGACCACTGAAGGCACCTCATGCGGGAGGTGCACTGGAAAATGGCTGAGCATAATGGGCAACCTAAGACGTCAGAATAGCCGGAACGCTACTAGTAGCTGGAAGTGCTAAATGAACTGGGCGGCTCACATAGACTTTGTCATGGCGGGCTGAAACCGGAGCACGGGCACCAGTATATCCTCCAGATTCCGTAGACCTCTTGGCCTCCCTATGCTCCCTCTACCAGCCCCGCATACCCTCCATCCTTCGAGCGATCTCTACAACTAGCTTAAATGGGATATCTGTCACCAACTCTCAAGCCATGCTGAATCTAAGATCATAACAGATCCCCTCGATAAATCTGCGGGCTCGCCCTCTAACTGTAGAAAACAAGGCAGGTGTATGTCGGGACAACTCACTGGATCTCATGGAATAGTACGACACTGACATAGTACCTATATGCAACTGCTCAAACTCCGTGTGCCATATATCCAAAAGGGTCTACAAAACAAGCTCTCTCAAGAGCATCTATAAAAACTTTGCCCAAGTTAATTGGGCTGCATCAGTAGGCCTACCCTCCTTGTAATACTGCCACCACGGATACACTTCTAATGATAGTTGAAATGTAGTAAGATAAACTCCATTCAGCTGCACAATACACATGGTGCGGAGAATAAGATGGCACTTCTGTAGAAAACCATGCGCATCCTTGGTGAATGTGCCACTAAAAGTAGGAAGATCATACTTCCTTATCCTCTAAAGTCTCCTCTGCGCCTGCTCAGATGCCTCTGCCGCTGAACCGGAATAATGGGTTTTGCATGCTTGGCATCTGGAACCTGATCGATGTGGACCCCCTGCTCTGAGATACGGGCTATGAGAGTCTGAGCTCCTCCCACAGCCTGAGATGTAACTGGTGCAAGGGGAATCAATATCGCCCGAGCTAGATTACCGAACATGCTCAAATGCTGTGCTAAGGTCTCCTAAGTCCAGGGGCAACAGGCGCCTCAGGTGCCTGCCTGTCCCATAACCGAAGCTACTGGTGGCTCCTAAGTCGCTGCTGCGGTATGTGCTCTACCTGCAGCACCTGCTCCTCTCGGTCCTGTGCCCCCGGCCCCGGCCTCGCACGACTTTAGCAGGGGGCGCAAGTGTCTAATCATCTGATCCATCAGTAGGTGTCCTCACCATCTGTGAGAGAATAGTAAGAGAACAACTCAAATTTTTAAATCAATAAATTTGCATGATGAGGAATCAAAGAAGTGGAATTTCCTGAACGTTTTTTAGCCTCTCGAAGTAAGTATATACGTCTCCGTAGCGATCCCCAAGACACTACTAAACTTGCTTATGACTCGTAGTACCTAGGAACCTAAAGCTCTGATACCAACTTGTCACGACCCCAAATTCCCGCCTTAGGATGTTCTGATGCTACCTAGTCTTTAAGACTAGGTAAGCCTAAAATACATCAAGACATAGCAAAAATAACAATACTAATATCAACTTAAACTGGTAATCTATCATAATAGGACCAAGCTATACAACTGTTAATTAACTCCCAAAACCTAGTGGAACTGAGTCATATACTCTACAGAGAGTGCACTAACTTGAAATACAGTACTATTTTGAACGGAAAATAAACAGCAATACAAGTAAAAGTAGAAGGTGACTTCGAGGCCTGCAAACATTGAGCAGGTGTACTTTGAATTCTCTGGAAGTAGCTGATCAATCATTAGGGTCCGACCCGAGCGGATGTACCTCGATATTCACAAAAATGTGCAGATGTTGTGCATGAGTAAACCACAACGATACCCAATGAGTATCAAGCCTAACCTCAGTACAGTATTGACGAGACAAGGTCAAGACACCTAGTAGGACAATAAAAATGAATAGAGCATAATATAGTCTAATGATGGAAACGAGAAAATGAGTGACAACAAAGCGGTATCATAATGTAGCCTACAATGGAATTTAAGGAAATAAAGGCAACAAAGAATGAACACTTGATAAGAACAACAAGTAATCAAATACGGACAAATACAAGTAAGACAAATGTAGAGATAAAAAAACCGTTCAACCAGCAAGCCTCTTTAACATATATTGTACAACAAGAATCACAACTGATGTACCACACCTTACAATCTCAATTCATAAGTCACAATAAAAATCTTTCATATATCACAGCGCGAGCCTTGCATTTATTTTGAAAGGATTTTTTCTGAAATAACTACACGCATTTTAGCCTCTTATCTCACCATGTGGCTTCAAGTAATTCCCTTACTAGCGACACGTGTACAAATCCCTCCTTATCTCACGCATGCCTATCAACCCCTTCCCTTACACCACTGCATCTGTATCAATATCACAATACAATAATTAACCCGCGCCCCACGTGACCATTTTCCACAACACTTGCCAAACTCAACAATACCAATGTTACCATAACATATAGCCAACGGCTCAATCACAATGTGTACAATAATCTCAATAAAAACAAATTAAATTGGAAATACTCTAACAAGGAAAGATATCCTAATAATCAACAACTTCAACCTCAGTGTATTAATAACTTTCACAACTTTAACTTCAATGACTCATAATGAAGATATCGACAACTTCCAATACAAGCATATAGCATAACTCAACAATGAATCAGATAGTATGAAATAACAATTTCATCTATGTTCATATGATTAAAACAACACGAAGAGACATTTAGTAATAGAAACTTCAAATAAGAATGATTCATTGATAAAAGAGGTAACAAGACAATAACAGAGGTAACAACTTCAACTAATGCATAGAGGAGAAAACATGATAATAAAAGGTAGAACATGTTCTAACGACGTCAAATAGAGCATGTGAGAGCAAATTTAATAATGAAAGATGTAACAGGTTATGAAAATTTAATTAAATGCATGGAAAAGCCTAAGAGTCTTAACCGGTCAAAATACCACATATAATCCTGTGTACACACTCGTCACCTCGTGTACGCATCTTCTACGTAATTCAAATAACACAATTAACCCAAATCGTAAGGGGTAGTTCTCCCACACAAAGTTAGGCAAGCTACGTACCTCAACTAGGCCAAATCAACCCTCAAAAACACATTTTGCCCTAAAATTTGCCTTCACACAGCACAAATCTAATAAAAAGGACTTAATAACATCAAACAATGCAAGAGAAACCAATTACGGTAGATAAAGTTATAATCATTACACAATTTCCCAATAGTCAACCCTATCGCCCCGTCAATACCCGATTCCAAGGGTAGATATTGAGTACCCATAACCCCAAGAGTCTATATACGTGCTTTGTTTTCAAATCCGAGTCCAATTCAACTCTCAAAATCCAAAATTTTCATTTTTCAAAACTTAGACAAAAATCCCCAAAATTTCTCTTTGATTCTCATAAATTTGATGTTAAATCACATATATAATCATGAAATATAGTTGAAAGTTAATTAAAGCTATTTTCCCGATGATTATAGGTGAAAATCCCCTCTCCAATTGCCTTCTACCGAGTCTAGGAATCTAAAATGAGAGAATAAGATGAAATCCCGACATTCCAACGTTTTGTTTTATTGTAGATAGTGGAGGCAAAATGGTTAAAAGAAAACAGTTATCCACCCATATTATCCACTATAAATAGGTTGGATAATGAACTTTTTAAAAATGGGTCAAATATGAATAAGAACCATATTATCCATTTAGAAAATGGATAATTAGTGGATAGCTAATGGGTTAAATTTTTACATTTATAAAGTCTCAAAATTGGGGGTTCCTCAAGTTTCAGAGACTAGGAATTCTCCCAAAAATGATCATATTCAAGAAGTCATGGATAATATGGACATCCATATTGTCCGCCGGTTAACCTGGTTTTTAGTCGTATTAAATATGGGTCGGGTCGGATAACTTATCCATTTTTGCATTACCCGTTAACGACCAGAACCATAACCAACCCGACTCGTCCGTTTGCCACCCTATTTGCAAATGCCGCAATTGCAACACTGTGTTCTCAATTGTGAAGAAAGTCTGCAATTGTGGCTACTGAAGGGGGAAGTCGCAAATCCGACATTGGCTTCGCAAATCTGTCCCCATAGCAAATGCGATAGCAATTATCGAAAATGTGATACTACTCAGTCTAGCCTATTATTCGCAAATGCGATCAAGGCATTGCAAATGCGATACCTGAGGCCCCTCTGCTATGACCACAATTGCGATGCTCATGTTCGCAATTGCGACATCAAAGACACCAGCACACCAACAACCTGATTCAATTCAAAACTATTTCGAAATACATCTGAGACTCACCCGAGCCCTGGGGGCTCCAAGCCAAACACTCACACAAGTCTACACTATTCATGAGATCCATAAATACAATCACGAACACATTGAGATAGGGCCTGAATACACTATTCATGAGATCCATAAAAGTTGCTGGGGCATCTGTTAGCCCGAACGACATTACCAAGAACTCAAAATGCCCATATCTTGTCTAGAAGGCTGTTTTTGGAATTATCCTTCACCTTGACCCTCACCTGATAATACCCTGAATGTAAGTCAATCTTGGAAAAATACTTGGCACCCTGGAGTTGGTCAAACAGGTCGTCAATCCTTGGAAGTGGATATTTGTTCTTTATAGTAAACTTATTCAATTGTCGACAATAGATACACATCCTTAACGACCCGTCTTTCTTTCGCACAAACAAGACTGGTGCAACCCAAGGTGAAGTGCTAGGCCTAATGAAGCCCTTATCCAGCAAGTCCTTCAACTGCGCCTTCAACTCTCGCAACTCTGCCGGGGCCATCCTTTATGGAGGGATAGAGATCGGTTGAGTGTCAGGCAACACATCAATGCTAAACTCTATCTCCCTTTCAGGAGGAAGACGTAGGAGTTCATCTGGGAAAACATCTAGAAATTCATTCACGGGGATTGATTATAGAGTAGGCAGTTTCGCTTCCGCATCCCTAACGCGAACGAGATGATAAATGTAACCCTTTGAGATCATCTTCCTTGCCTTAAGGTAGGAAATAAACATACCTTTCGGCGTAGCAATGTTCCCCTTCCATTCGATGACGGGTTCACCAGGAAATTGAAACCTAACCATCTTCGTACAACAATCAACATTTGCATAGCATGAGGCCGACTAGTCCGTTCCCATTATCACATCGAAATCAATCATTTCTAACTCAAATAAATCCGCCGAGGTTTGACGACTAAAAATCATCACTGTACAACCTCTATATACCCTTCTAGCAATCACTGATTCTCCTATCGAAGTAGATACCTCAAGTGGTTTACTTATTAATTCAGGTTTGACGCCAAATTTATTAGCCATTAAGGGTGTAACATATGATAATGTAGATCCTGGATCAATCAACGCGTATACATCATAAGAAAACACTGAAAATATACTTGTAACAACATCCGGAGATGACTCGAGATCCTGTTGACCTACTATAGAATATGTTCAATTTTGAGTACCACTCAAACTCGGCACTGAACCTCTACCTCTACCACGACCAGTCGACTGCTGAAAACACCGTGCTGGAGGTCGAACTGATATGGAAGAACCAGCCACAGATCCAATCGGCTGAGCCATACCACCACCTCCTCTGTTAGGACAATCCCGCCTCATATAGCCAAGCTGCCCGCAAGAATAGCATGCATCAGAACCTCGACGGCACAGTCCAAAGTGGGCCTTGCCGCATTGATCACAACGAGGTGTTGGGGGTCTCGTCTGACTAGTATCCTTATGATATTGTGAGCCTGATGCCCGCGAACTCTGACCTGAACCAGAATAGGTAAATTGATCATACTGGGGCCTCTAAAAGCATGGAGGAGCACTAGCTACAGGTGGTGCCAAACTCCTCGAAGACTGGGGCTTGACACTACCTCTGAAGTCACCAGAATACCCTGCAAAATCTCGCCCTCTTATGCTGGCCCCTATCCTGCTCCCTGTCTGCTCTTTGCTGGCGCTTACGATCCTCTACTGTCTGGCCTAAGCCTGAATACGGGAAAATCCATGCCCTCTATCAAGGAGGCTGTCGTGCACTCATTTATCAGATGTGGTCCCAATCCATTCACGAACAGGTGCACTCTATCGCTCATCTCAGCCACTATATGGGGAGCATACCTTGCCAAAGAATCAAACTGCATACTATACTCTCGCACACTCATATTACCCTGTCGAAGGTTCAAGAACTTATCAGCTCTAGCTCGTCGTATCTTAACTGGCAGGTAGTGACGAAGAAAGGCCTTCAAAAATTCCTTCCATACAGGTGGAGGAGGTGTTCGGACCCCTGGATCTTTCACAACTATCATACCAGAAAACTGCTAAATCTCGTAACCGATAAGAAGCCAATTCTACTGCCTCCGTATCACTAGCATGCATAACCCGTAGTGTACGATGAACTTGATCAATAAAAGTATACGGGTCCTCCTTCGGGTCTGACCCGGTAAACACTAGAGGATCAAGATTAATAAAATCACGAACTCTCGCGCTAACCGGTTTATCAGTAGCACCGGTATTCTGCCTCTGAACCTGAGCAGCTACCAAGCTAGTCAACAACTGTACCGCACTCCGCATATCTCGGTCTGTAGTACCATATGGAGGAACTGGAGATGTTGGATGCCTTCTTATATCCTCTGGAGGAGAAGGAGTAAATGAGGTCTGAGATGGCATCTCACTCTGAGGCTCACTATGGCCTGCTCTGGCGGGAGGCACCTGACTGGTACCCTCTCCCGCAGTTGTATCAAGTCATCTACTAATCACTTTCTTCCTAGTCGTGGGCATCACTGAAAAGAACATGGTGAATATTAGAGACGAATACTTACGACTCAGCTCTGTGCACGATCTAGATTCAGGAAAAAGGTAACAACCCTAAATGTCATGCAGCCTCCTGATTATAAATGTGCCACGCTACACATCCATAATCAAGACTCTACTAGACACGGCTCACAGATAGCCCCTAGGACAGACTGGCTCTGATACCAAGTTTGTCACGACCCAAGCCGGAGGGCCATGACTGGCACCCAGGCCATACTTGCCGAGCACCAACGCACATTTTATCTAATCTTTCCTATTGTTTATATGGGCCGATGAGATCGGTATAAATGGTAGACATGAATCCTAATCAACCAACAATGACATATAATGGCACGAGCATATATATCATGGGTCGACAAGGCTGTCATGAAAGACTATACAACAAAAATTAGTCGACAAGGAAATCAAAACTATACATGAGTCGACACTTGTCTATGAGCCTCTAAAGGAACATAAGTAATGCAACATTGCCGGAACAGGGCCCCAACATACCTATAACGCCTATAACAAAAATGCATACCAAGACCACGGCAAGTCCAGAGAAAGGATCTCACTAATAACCGCTTAACTGGGCAGTCTACTATGGTGGGGGAGCTTCGCCTACCTGTCTATCAGGACCTGCAGCATGACATGCAACGTCCACAAATAAAAGGACGTCAATACGAATAAAGTACTGAGTATGTAAGGCAGGAAAGCATAAGTAAGAACAATAATGTAAAAAGGGATAGAGAATGTATGACCTATAACATCTAGGTACCTCTGAGGGCTACTGACTTGAATGCATGATGCATATATATATACATAAACTTTTAAAACATACACCTCTGCGGGCATCATTATCATCATATCGGACCCGGCCCTAATAGGCTCGGTAAAAACGTACCCGGCCATCATAAGGCTCGGTAGAATCATACCCGGCCACGTGGAGCTCGGTAAAATCCAACTGAGTAGTGGTTGCACAATAGGTGCCATACCTGGCCGACTATAGCGCGGCTCGGTAGAGTAATATAGAAACATATATATGATGCGTGCTGGAATCATTGGAATCACATTTTGAACCTTTCGGAGTGACGTAAGGTTGGTATCCTCCGTACACATTATTAGGACTAAATCCTCATCAAGAATATTATAAGAATTAGGAAGTACTAACAACATTGATAACATAAAGATAAAGATAAGTAACATCAACATGAATCGTTCCATAAGAAGGGCAACAATGTAAGTACTGCTAGCCTCTAAGAGTGGAGTATCCTTGGAAGCTAGTTCATTACATTACGCACAATCAAAGTCGTGCAAAGAAAGAAAGGAATAGCCTCACATACCTTGTATATACTGCCCAATCTCAAGGTATGAAAATGCAACGACTCCTTAGTCTACAATAAGAGAAATGACGCTATCGTTATCGTTTAAGCGTCGTAACTATTATGTATCAACCGTAACCTATTTTACGATGAAACGGACAGCACCTCCCCTATTTATATGACTTCCCAAAAGTTAAAACAATCAGCAAACAGCCCAAACAACATCAATAATAATCATCTTGAGCCTCTCAACACAGTCCACCAACCAACAACATTACCAGCAAACCTTTCAACATATATCTCACAAGTTCTAGCTTCAACGACTTAGCCGTAACTTGGTAATCTTAAATACATGTAGGGTAGGAGGTTACATACCTTTAAACAGAAAGAACCACTCCAATTTGACCTTAATTAACAACGAAATATCCCTCCAATGCTGCCACAAAAACAAGGGAGCGAAGCTAGTAATCAATTAGGGTTTTTCGACACTAGAATCAGTTTAGAAGGTTTGAAATCACCTAGGTTGATATTAAAACATGAGGGAGTATTTTATAGAACATAAAAAACTTAAAACAACCTCCCACACGAGCTGAAACAACACAAAAATCATCAACAACAAGAAGAATAAGGAACTTACTGGCGCCACGGGATTCCCGACACTTGATTTGTGTTGTTTGCCCTTTGTTTTAGTCTTGGATCGTGAGAGAACCTTGAGAGGGTGTTATTGGGGTTCTAAGGTCTGAATATACTGAAAACAAATGACTTAAAACTGGGTTTGAGGCGTGTTATATACATCTACAAGTCTTAACCGCCTATGTGGGCCCCATCGAGAGCTGCTTGGCGCAGTCTCGCGAAAACGCCAATATCTCTCAACTCGGAGATCGTATTGACAAATGGTTGAATGAGTTAGAAGCTAGACTCATAGATATTCAATTTAACGGGTAGATCACCCCGTAATTCCAAGTAAATTCGGAGAAAAGCATAGTGACAGTTGACCTAAAGTATGAGTAAAATTAGGAACGTAAGTTGCGACAACTTTTGTCGACTTTTGTTTCATAACTCGTTTGACTTCAAGACTTATGAAACGGGTATTATATGATTCAAATACCTTAAAACATAACCTCTTGGTAATATTAATCACCTCTCGATTTACCCGAAAGTACGAGTTACAACATCCTTGATTCGTTTAACTTCTAGTACTTCTTAATCACTCTTATACTCCCTTGTATCATTTAAGACCAATAGGACTAAATTCTTATCATCTCAAAGATAATCTCTTTACGGACCTACGTAGACTAACTTACAGCGTAAGCTAATGTATGCAAATATGAGTTGTAGAAATTATTGTCATTGTTGTTGTTGTATCATGTGTTGTTGAACCAAGGGCTTTGCATGGTTGTGATGCTGAAACTATTTTGAGGAAATGTTGTGGCATGTGGCACATATTGTGAAAGACATTTATTAAAATTGTTATGTTTTGGCATACATGTTATTATTGAGATAGTTGTTATGTTGTTTGCACGAGGTTTCTGCTTTGCCGTTGTTATTGTGTTTGCACAAGGTTTCTACCATGCCGTTGTTATTGTGTTTGCACGAGGTTTCTGCCATGTTGTTTTGATAAGCATGCGATGGTATAAGGTCTGGGTGTTGAAACACATAAGGTGGGCTTGAAATGCGTGGTTACTAGGGGAACCACTAGAAGCCATGCAGTGTGATAAGGCGGGCTAAAATGCGAGATGCTATTTCGAGAAAAATGATTTTCAAAAACTAAATATAAAGGCTCTCGCGGTGATATAAGGAAAGTTTGTGATCCATTTAATGATTTGAGACTACGAGGCGGTACCTCGGTAGGGCTCCTGTTGTCATTTCTCTATTTCTTTTGTACATGCCTTTGATTGATATCTCCTTAGAATACTATTAATTATTTTCCTCCGTGTTGCATTATTTGCTTAGTTATATGTAGCTAATCTTGTTGTGCTAGCCGTTGCCTAAAACATCATTATATTACTTCCTTTATTATATTGAACATTATGTGGTGATCGTTTCTTATGCGCCATTCATTATCTCAGCTCTTATTTGTTGCTTGAATTGTGGTAGAACACTTGCACAAGTGTACATGCAGTTAAATCACCCGTATCAATTTTAGAAGATGAATTCTGACGTCATTGACCATCATACATACTCTTATCTACTTGCCTTATGTGTGAGGATTATCTATTAGCACGTAAGTCGTCCGTGCGGTTATGAGTTGTAATGCAGGCACAGGATGCCAAGTGATTAGGGTTCATGAATTGGAACCCGTGAGCTTTGATTATGAGGTTCAGTACCTCGTGGAAATGCTTGAATAGATCTGGTATGAAAGCGGTTGTTCTTATTGAGTTATTGCTGGTTTTTATTTATTTGGTTTCACCAGACATAAACTTTGATAGCTTACTCTACAACATTATTACCTGACTGCTTCATGTTAAATATTGATGTTACCAGTGTATCATTGCAAGTAATTTTTTTTATTCCTTATCCTGCTTAGCTTTATATTAATATTATTTCTCTGTTAGTTCACCTTCACACTTGTTCAAGTTGTTTAGTTCGGTAGGTCTCTTGACTGTCCCTCGTCACTATTCCATCGAGGTTAGTCTTTATACTTAATGGGTACCGCTATGGTGTACTCATAGTACGGTTCTGCATATTTTTTTTTGCAGATCTAGGTGCCTCAGTTATTATTATTAGCTAGCTGGTCGAGCATTACGGTGGAGACTCAAGGTAAACCTGCTGTCGCGTTCGCAGGCCTCAGAGTCACCTTCTGATATTGTACTTGTACTGTCTAATTCTATTTCGAACAGTTATATTTAAGGATTTTCTATTAAACTTAGTAGAACTTATGACTTATACTACCGGTTTTGGGGTATTGTATTGCACTTAGGATCATTGGTTTTGCTATAGAAAATTTCAGTTTCATGCTTCGTAGTTGTTCTAGTTAAATTATGTCTTTAATTCAGTAAGTGTTAGACTTACCTAGTGTTAGAGACTAGGTACCGTCACGACATCCTACGGAGGGAAATTTCGATCATGACAGTCCCAGTTTTGAGCTACTATTTGTTCATGGTAGAATAGGATCTCACTTCTGTTTATTTAGCCTTCAAATTGATGTTCTTTACCAGCTTTGTAAATCCAAATCATAGCGACTCATGACTTGTACTACCTGTCTTTGGGATAGTTGTACTGAATTCTGTTGCAGTTTTATTTATATATTGATGAATTCTCATTGTAGTAGTAACTTATACAGTTTGGCTTTCCTAGAGGGTTGGGTTAGGTGCCATCACGACTTCATGGGGTTTTGGGTCATGATAGTGAGAGAAGTTGCATGTTGCTCTACAAGGATGATGCACATTAGTGAACTATAAATTATGTAACCGACCTCGTTACAAGAATGTCAAAATGCTAAAAAGAAGATTCTTGTGAAAGCGATGCACTACTTACCCCTTGGACAATGTCAAAGAAGATGTATGCATCAATGTGCTCCGCTCCTTATATGATATTACACAATAATCATATAAGACAAAATGTTGTTCAATGTCATCTATCAAATGGAGAAGCATAGAAGTATTTTAATAGGATATTCCCGGACATTTCTAGTGAGCCAAGAAATATTAGGTTGAGATTTTTTGTTGATGAATACAAACCATTTGCAGACTCTACTACACCATATTTATGTTGCTCTTATATCCTTGAACAACAAAATTCAGAAGCCCAAGGCCAGTTACACATTCAAAACTTATCTGATGGGTATCCTTGTGATTGGATTAACAATTTTAGGATGCCCGATGGATATGCGTTAAACTTATCTAGGTGTTTCGACATGAAAGAAGGGAAGTTGACGTATATGAAAAGCCATGATTGTCATATTTTCATTAAATGATGCTTTAAAATTAAACAAGTTGGCAAAAATTTTCCTCCTATATTTTTCAAACTAATGGGACATCTTCCAATTCACCTTATGCAAGAGCAACGACTAGGTGGGCCAGTTCAATTTAGATCGATGTATCCTTTTGAGAACTAATGACTTTTAATCATTTATCCTTATGTATTTTAGTTAAATATTATTTCATCTATAAATCGTGCTATACAGGATTATTGGTAAATATAAGCGGACTTTGAGAAATAGATCCAGGATTGAGGGATCGATACATGAGGCATATCTAGCTACAGAAAGTTCTTATTTTTGTTCTTGTTATTTTGAACATGTTGTTCCATATTTGAGAAATAAACCCGATAGGCATGATGATGGAGGTGATACCATTCCTTTGACACCAACCTTTTTCATATTCAACCAACCGGGTAAAGACTGTCTAATATGTAGTCCAAAATGAGTTTGACTTAGATGGAGCTAAAGCCGACTACAACACATGTACTACTGAATTTACTAAAGGTCCAACCTTATCTTAAGTATGAACTATATTACTGACTTACATTCAAGATCCATCTTCATTTAACTAATAAAAATTTTAATTTTGTTGGATAGTTGGTTTGTGACAACATATAGGCATGAGCATGTTTGTCGTAGGATTTCAGAGTAATTTAAAAATTTATAAGTATTACTTAACATTTAACATGATATTTTATTATTTGCAAATAATCAGTTATATGTATTTTTAAAATTTTTAATATTATTTAACCCTATATAGGTGCATAATCCAGATAATGGTGTAAATAATCCATTTTTGTATGATATAGCTTGGGGACCTTACTAGAGTGTTAGAAGGATGTCTAACTACTCTATCAATGGGTACAAGTTTCATAAAAAAGACTAAGGGCAAGAAAACCGATTACAGTTGGGTGTGTGTAAAAATGGTAGGGATGTTGATTATTATGATGTGATTCATGAGATTTTAGAACTCGAGTATAATGTTGGTTGGCCGAAGAAAAAGTCGGTACGCTTTCGTTGTAAGTGGTATGATCCAAAACCTAATAGAGTTAGAAAGGCGCATCCTCAGTACAATATAGTTAAAATAAAGCGCAAAATAAAATATGGACTCGATGATCCATTTTGTCATTGCATAAAATGTAAAACAAGTGTAGTACGCACCTTATCCTTTGCGCAAGAATAGGTACGCATAGCAACGTGTGATAAAAAAAATCCTGTAAATAGAGTTGAAGTAGAGGATGAATTGGATGTGGCGTATTAAAGTAACATTTCTAGTGTATAAGTAATGGCGGATAATAAATTAGCAGGTGAATTGCAGGATAGTAAAGACCTCTATGAAGAATTCGATCCTTCTGTCCTTAGATCAAATTAAAATTATTATGAATAAGGATCATCCATGGAAAATGAGGATGATGATTCAGTTGATGAACATGAAACAAGCGAGAAGAATTACTTGAAGAAAATTAAATAAGCGATGATGAAGAATTATATGATAAATATGAAGAAAGCATTAAGGATTGAGTTGTTGGGTTTTATGACATGTTGGGTTTTTTATGTGATGTATATTCTTTTACGTCTTGTTGGGGTTTTAAATATTTTTCCTTTAATCTATTTAACATGTAGAAGAATTACTTTATATTTGCGATGACATGTTGATTTTGTTTTATTTCTATATTTCTATATTTATTATGCTAACATTACACATATGGCATCAAAGGTAAAGAAAAGAAACAATCTAAGAAGAAACAATAAACTCTACTACAAGTCATATTGCATCACCTATGAATAATATGAGTCTTCCTCGTAATCTTCCTCATCCTTTTTCTTCACTGACAGCTGACTTTTTCTAAAATCTCCCTCACGCCTAGCTCAGTTTAGTATTGCTTAATGCCTAACAATAGTGGTTCAACCTCAAACTACCTTTAATTTTATGCGCACACCTTCTATACCATTTTTCTCTCCGTTTGTTAATATTTTAAGCATGGTGGGTCATCCTTGGCCGCATCCCCAGGTTATTATGTCAGTCATTATGATGGTTTGTCTTTGTGCCTTATCATCGTCCACATCATTCTTATCTCTGTCATCATCCACTCCATATATATCTAGGCTGGATTTTGAAGGATCTCACATAGCTGCATCTTGATCTACTAGTACTTCTTCAACTGTTGATTCACAAAGATAGTATGATGGTGGGATTGTAAAGTTTGACTCTTATCATTAGCTGATTATCGTCCCCTATGGGGAACGGTAAGTTATTCTTTATGTTTAAATGTTTGAACGTAGTTATACCCATATTAAAATTAATAATGGTTGATCACATATGTTAAATTTAATTCAGGCTTTTCGCATCTTATCATGCCACATATATGGTAATGGAGGCTATGAAGCCATATTTATGAGCCATGAAGTTCTTAGAGATAGATACCATACCTGTTCAAAATAAATATGCATAACTAATTTAAGGTGCGAATAAATTAAATTTATATATTACTTATTATGTTCATCTAGTGATATTTATCTTTCTAGACAAATTGCGTATCGAGCCTCAACATGAAAATCAGGTAAATATTAATTTTGAGAAGTGTTCTTAGAAGTGGATTAAATATAGTCATTTTGTTTCTTGAAGAGATGGCAACAACCTGATTTGTTAATCAAGATGTGTGGGGTAAATGTTTGGAGAAATGGAACCTACCTAAATGACAGAAAAAGAGTGACAATATAAGGCTAATAGAGCCTACCGTAAGGGTGACTAGTTGCATTATGGACCATATTACATATACGAATCGAAGATTAAATCACAAGTTGAATTTCTTTTAAGTTCAAGAAATTCCAAATTACCAATCAAGCGTCTAATTCAAGCCTAATTCAGATCATACCCAAACATTTCACACAAGTTACATATAGCAAAACGAACCTATTCCATGTTCTGAAATAACAATCGGAGTCCGACAACATCAAAGTTAACTCCCCATCAAACCTATATACTCTCCAAACCGTCAAATTGCCAATGATCGGCAAATAGTGCAAAATTACTCTAGGAACCTCCAAATTCAAATACGAACATACGCCTAAGTCAAATATCACCATAAGAACCTACTGGAACACTCAAATCACAAATATGAGACCATCTACTGAAAAGTCAAACCTTGGTCAACTATTAACAATATAAGCTTCCAGAATGAAACTGAGTGTCTCCAATCATTCTCAAACCTTCCCAATGCAAAAATAACCAATACCACGAGTCACAAATCAAGAAACATAGATATGGGAAACATCAGATAGGAGAAATGGGCTAAAATACATAAAATGGTCGGACCGTTAGTTACATTCTCCCCCTCTTAAATAAATGTTCTTCTCCAATGGGTTTAGAATCATACTTGGAATGTAAAAATGATGAGGATATCTGCAACGCATATCTAAACCGGTCTCCCATGTAGCCACCTCGACCGGTTAACCTCTCCACTGAACCTTCACCAATGGAATATCTTTAGACCTCAGCTTCCGAACCTACATATCCAAAATGGCCACTGAAGCATGGAATTATAAAACACCAGATGAACTTTGGACAAGCTTGGTGGCAAGGCAAGTATGTAAGCTACCTTACCCACTCTCTCTTAAACCTCAAATGGACCAATGTACCTATGACTCGGCTTGCCCTTCTTCCCAAATCTCATTACGCCCTTCATAAGAGAAACTCTAAGATGAACCTTCTCACCTTCCATAAATGCCACATTACGAACCTTCCTATCGACATAAGTCTTCTACCTGGACCACGCTATATGAAGCCGCTCCTGGATCAACTTCACCTTCTCCAAAGCATCATGAATTAAATCTGCGACCAATAATCTAGCCTCGTCAAGCTCACACCAACCAACCAGAGAATGATATCACTTCCTATATAATGCCCCATATGGAGCCATCTGGATATTAGCCTGGTAGTTGTTGCTATAGGAAAACTCTGTTAAAGGTAGAAACTAATCCCATTGTCTTCCAAAATCAATAACATAGGCCCTCAACATATCCTCGATGATCTGAATTGTCCGCTAAAACTGCCCATCCGTCATAGGATGATGCAGTACTTAATTCCACAAGTGTGCCCAACTCACATCGAACATCTCTCGAAAAGTGTGAGGTCCAATGAGTGCCAAGATCTGAGATTATAGAAACGGGTACCCCATGCAAGCGAACAATCTCTTTTATGTAGCTCTGAGCCAACTTCTCTAATGTGTAGGAAGTCATAATCGGAATAAAATATGCCAACTTGGTCAACCGTTCAACAATGACCCAAATGGCATCAAAATTCCTCAAAGCCTGTGGCAACCCCACCACAAAGTTCATAGTAATGCACCCCTATTTTCACTCCCATATATTAATCTTATGAAGCAAACCTCCAAGTTTCTGATGCTTATACTTGACCTGTTGACAGTTCAAGAACCTTGAAACATGCCCAGCAATATCCTTCTTCACCATTGTCCGCCAATAATGCTGCTTAAAATTACAATGTATCTTAATAGCACCTGAATGAATAGAATACTGCAAATTGTGAGCATCCTCTATAATCAAACCTCTCAAGCCATCGATGTTAGGAACACAAATTCGATCCTGAAGTTGCAATATGCAATCATCATCAGTAGTTACCTCCTTAGCTCAACTTCACTGCACCGTGTTCTTAAGGACAAGCAAATGGGGATCATCATACTGGTGAGCCTTAATGCGCTAAAACATGGACGACTGCGAAACAATGCAAACAAGAACTCTACTAGGCTTAGAAATATCCGATCTCACCAAACTATTAGCCAACGCTTGAACATCCATAGCTAAAGGCCCCCAAAGTTGGAATACAAGCCAGACTCTGTATACTTTCCGCCTTTTCGCTCAAGGTGTTGGCTACCACATTAGCCTTCCCCGGATGATACAAGATAGTGATATCATAATCCTTCAACAACTTCAACCACCTCCGTTGCTTCAAATTCAAATGTTTTTGCTTTACCAAATGTTGAAGACTATGATGATCTATGTAAACCTCACATGACGCGCCATATAAGTTATGCCTCTAAATTTTGAGCGCGTGCACAATAGCTGCTAACTCCAAATGATGAACTTGATAGTTCTTCTTATGGGGCTTCAACTGGCATGACGCACAGGTAATAAACCTATCGTCGTAGATCAACACACAACCAAGGACAACACATGAAGCATAACAATATATAGCATACATCCCTATTATTTAGGGCAATACCAAAACATTAGTTGTAGTCAAAGTTAAGAAATGGGAACCCCTCCTCACACTTGTCAGACTATATGAGCAGAGCCCCATTATGAGTCAACTTGGTCAATGGAAGTACAATAAACGGGAACCCCTCCACAAAGCAATGATTGTACCCAGTCAAAGTTAAGAAACTCCTAAACTAAGTAGTAGCAGAAGGTTTGGGCCTACTTTGAACTTCCTCAATCTTCCTTGGGTCAACCTTGATCCTATCACTAGTCACCATGTGGCCCAATAATGCCACTGAACCTAACCAAAACTCACACTATGAAAATCTAGCATACAACTTCTTCTCCCTCAAAATTTGGAGCACAATCCTTAATTGTTCCTCATGCTCCTCCCTACTACGGGGATATACCAAGATTTCATCAAAGAACACTATAAAAAAAGAGTCCAAATAAGCTTGCAATGCACTGTTCAGCAAATGCATGAAGACTGCTTGGGCATTAGGAAAACCAAAAGACATCACCAAGAACTCAAAATTCCTCTAGCGAGTCTTGAAAGCCCTCTTAGGAATGTTCGAATCCATAATCTTCAATTGATGATAACTTGATCTTAATTAAATCATTGAGAGCAAACTAGCACCCTGAAGCTGATCAAACAAATCATCAATGCGAGGCAGTAAATACTTTTTCTTGATGGAAACTTTATTCAACTATCTATAATCAATACATATCTTCATGGAACCATCCTTCTTCTTCTTCACAAACAACACCGTTTCACCCAAGAAGAAACACTCTGCCTGATGAACCCTTTATCCAACAACTTGTGCAACTGCTCCTTCAACTCAAGTAGAGCCATGAAATACGGTGGACTAGATATGGGCTGAGTGCCCGACAGCACATCAATAATAAAATCAATATCCATATCGGGTGGCATGCCCCGTAGGTCTGCAGGGAATGAATTTGGAAACTGCTCACCACTGGGACTGAATCAACAATAGGAATATGAGCGCTAACATCCATCACAAAAGCCAGATACACCAAACACCCCTTCTTAACCATCCATTGAGCCTTCAAAAACGAAATCACTCTACTAGGAATATGACCCACAAAACCCCTCCATTCGAACCTCGGCAACTCCGGCATAGCCACCAACATCACAATCTTAGCCTGATAATCAAGAATCACATAATACGGTGATAACCAATCCGTACCCAATATCACCTCAATGTTGACAATATTAAGTAATAAAATATCAACCCTAGTTTGATAAACCCTAATGATAACTACACAAGAGTGATACAAAAAATCTACCATAATAGAATCACCAATAGGCGTAGACAGATGGACATGGATATCAAGAGAATCACGAGGCACATCCAAACAAGAAGAAAAAAATGATGACTTATAAGAATAAGTGGAACCTGGATCAAATAGTATTGAAGCATCCCTGAGGCACACTGAAACAATACTTGTGACCATAATGTCTATAGTGACTCCTCCACCAGACTGACCTCATCCTCTAAGACGACCTCGAACAGACTGGGCTCCACCAATAGGTGGATGTGTGGGTGGTGTAGCTGCTGGCGCCAAAATATTGATTGGGTGCCCTAACGCGGTACACTGCTTAGATGCCTAGGGAAATCCCTCTTGAGATGACTTAAGTCTTCACACTTGAAGCAACCCCTCCTCTAGCCTAGCTGCTGGCTCTGTGAATGTCCTTGAGGGCTTAAATGTCCGCTTGAAGAACCCTGAACAAATGGGTCATGGTATGAACTCTATGGTGGCAGTGCACTGAAAGATGACTGGACTAGGCAAGCACTATATGAACCATTGTTGGTTGAAGAACCACGATGAACCTGATGAACTGAAGGAACATGCCTGAAAGGACGGCCTCCATTGTGATGTCCCTAGTCTCTAGATGAGGCACCACCAAAACCACCTGAACCACGGGTCCTCTTAGCGTCCTGATCCTCTTTCTCCTGCGCGTGGATACGCTAAGTGCTTGGAAATCTCCACAACCTGATGAATAGTTGTATCAATCTTGGCTTCTCGGCACATCCCATACAAGATACCAAAATTGAGGCCCTCAATAAATGTCCTAACTCTCTCCCTCTCATTAGGGATCAAGAATATAGCATGACATGCCAGCTCCTGAACCTCATCTCATACTGAGTCACAGTCATACCCTCCTGGCGTAAATGCTCAAACTCACTGCGCAACTCATCTTTACGAGTATGTGGAATAAAATTCTCAAAGAAAAAAAATTGAGAATGGTGACCAAGTGAGTGGTGCTGCACCAGTTGGTCTACTAAAGTCATAAGTCTATAACCATCTGTCGAGTGGCCCTATTGGCTGGAAAGTTACGAAATCAACCCTGTTGAGTCCACCAAACCCAAACTACGCAACATCCAGTGACACTAATCAAGAAAACCATGTGCATTATTTGTAGGCTCTCTACTGAAGTGAGACGTGAAATATCTAAAATCTCTCCCACATCTTTTGCCCCTCAGTAGTCGAAACTGGCATAATCTCAAGTTGTACTATAATGACTGGCTACATCAGTAGAACCCTCGGTACTTGAGAACTATTATCCAGCTGCTCTGGTGCGCCTGTGGCGGGAGTATGGGCTCTTCCCGCAACATATGAGGTAGCTGGCTCAACTGGGACCATACTCGCCTAAGTCAAGCTCCCGTACACGCTGAGAATATGAGCCAAAGTCTCATGAATTCTAGGTGTAACAATAGGTCCCTCTGGTGACTTAACCTGTCCATTGGCTTAGCACGATCAATAATTTGCTCCTCAATAGGAGCTATTGGTGGCTCCATAGTGGCTACTCTAGTAAGGCCCCAAACAGCGGCACTTGCTCCACCTCTGTCCAACCTCTATCGCAGCCTCTTACGGCTCTGTCCTGAGGTACTGGCGCCTACTCCACTGCTCTAGAAGTACGCATCCTCACCATATGTGAGAGAACAGAATAGCAAAGATTCAATCTTTGAGATAAACAAATCTACACAATATAGCATGAATGAAAGGAATGTTTTTTCCAACGGTCCTGTAGCCTCTCGAAGACAAGTGCAGATGTTTACATGTCGGTCCGCAATACTCTACTAGACTTGATCATGACTCGTGAGACCTAAGCAACCTAGGCCAATGATACCAAGTTGCCACAACCCAAAACCCCAACCGGTTGGTGATGGCGCCTAATCCATTTTTAGGCAAGCCAATCATATAACAATAGTGAAAGAAGAATAACATCATAGAAATAAATGAGTCTAAAAGTCGGATAAGTATAAACACCAAACCAATATAACAAATCCCCGTAAACTAGTAAGACTGAGTCATGAACTCTAATATATGAATACAAGTATACTAATACTATATGTTGTCTGAAACAACAATAGTAATGAAAGATATAAAGAGACATCAGGGACTACGATCGGGTGCAGCTCTACCTCATGTCTCAACAACAACAATAAACGTGCTCAACACCAAACTGGGTCCCACACTTTAATCTGCACAATTAAGTGTAGATTGTAATATGAGTACAATGGACCCCATGTACTCAGTCAGTATCATGACTAAACTCAGTAAGGTAGTGGCGAGAATGGTCAATTTTAGTACTAATGAAACCTCTACAATTCATGAATATATATGTATATGGCAACAATACCATAATCTAAGCATCTTAATCAAGCTGATATGCCAGCATATAAAGTAGATACACAAGAATTGAAAATAGTTAGAAAGAGTTGATATATCAAGAAGATATGTAATGTGAATCATTACATCAACTAAATTAGCATCGAGAGAAAATATGCATAAAAGGTATGTATATATTTTGAAGCTACCACATAGAGAAGATACGCAGTACACATAGAGAAGATACACAAAGTCCAAATACTGATCGGTTTCCATAATTCACGTGTGCATCATCAAGGAAAAACATGAGAGGACGACTCTATGGGATGATCCTTATCCACACGTTGCATGAACAACTCACCTGTCAAAATCATAATGTCCGCACGCATAACTAACATGCTCTTAAAGCAGTCCATATCAAAGATATACGAACAACATATATCAAATAACATACTCATGGACTGAGGATAATAGCATACAAAGGTATATGCATGTGCATGGTGTACACTAATATTAGGCGGGTACGCCATACAATAAAATTATCATGCCCAAACAGGAAATCAAAGCCTATACATTGTCTCTAACATGATTCAAGAAGTTCACCTAGTCACATAAATGATAAAAATAGAAATTATAAGAATCACTAAGTCCAAATAAGGCATAACAAAAGCCTAAAGTCTAGTCCGATCGAATCCTACATAGTACCCGCATATAAGCTCGTCACCTCACATATATACGTTGCTTTTCCCACATTCCCATTATCCAAATAAGGTCACATCTTAAGGGGTATTTCCTTAGAACAAGATAAGGCAAGATACTTACCTTAAAAGAGCAAAATCAATACTCCAAGAGTGCCTTTCCCTTAGAAATCACCTCCAACCGTCCCGAATCTAGATAAAAACAACTCAATAACCTTATACTAATCCATATGAATCAATTCCAAACAATAAGGCTTTAATCTTTAATCAATTTCTAAAAAGTTAACAAAAGTCAACCCGGGCCCACATGGCCAAAACCTAAGTCAAGGGGTAGATCCCGACTATCCATAACTCGACGAGTCCAAATATGTAATTGTATCTACCTCGACTTCAAATGGTGCCTGGGTTTGCACCACAATTTACGAAAGGGTGACGTGAGATGTTTTAGGAGCATCCCCCAATCTAGTAAGTGCAATAGATCCCTCCTAATCCCATTCTTCATCATTTTTGATTACATTCACTCCCTCGCCCTATGATCCGGGAGAGGGTGATTACGGACATTTGGTGCGGCTTCCTTTTCCTGTATAACATTGGTGTCGATCACTATCCGAATCTTTTCCTTCATCATGCGGCATTCTTCAATGGTATGACCCTTCATGCCTGAGTGATAGGCACAAGTTTTGATGGGGTTAATCCATTGGGGAGGGTTCTCAACAGAAATAGCAAGAATAGGGTTGACGTAACCAGCGGCCTTTAGTCACTCATACTGTTGGGCTATGGGTTCAGCGATTGGGGTGTATCGTTTAGGAGCTCTACGGTCAAAGTTTGGTCGTGGCTTTGGGTAATTTTGGCGGGCAGGCGGAGATGAATGGTAATATGCAGCTTGGGTGTTATATATATGGTAGGTTGTGGCAGGGTATTGGTATTTTGGAGGTGAGGACTAATATATGGCTGCAGGTGTTTTGTATGTAAGAGGAGACTTAGGGCCCTGGACTACCATCACGGCACTCACTTCATTCTTCTTCAAAATGCCCCCTAATTGAAAGGCTTAGTTTGTGGCATACAGTGTCTCAAAATTAGTCACCATCCCGCACTTGATTCCTTCTTCTATCCTTTCTCCTAACTTGATGATGTCTGAGAACTTGTGATTCTCGATAACCTATTCAAACTCACCCTTCAACTCCAGGATTTTCAGCTCCAAATGGAAGACCAACTAATTCTGTCCTGGCATATTTCTCTCGTTTGATGTTTCAACATTCTCTGTCATGAAAGCATTGTCTTTTCGAGTACTACTTAAATCATCCATTTTCCCTTTGCTTTTGCCTTTGCCTTTACTTTTCGGGTCGCTAGGTGGAGGAGGATGTGGAGGACCTCTGGATCTGGTGTGGTATGCTGATGATGCAAAAATGCACGAACCAATATTTGGGAATAGGAATAACCAAATGAAATAAAAACAAAAGGTAACCAAGTCAGTAAGTCGAAGTAAAAGAGTGATTGCAGTATTTAAGCATGTATCACATAAGGTCATGCAATAATTCGCGTCCTTACTTTGGGGAGCTCATTGTGCCTGAGGTGGGCCCACGGGACACGCATACTTGGATAATATTCATGCCAACGTTTGCCTCATTTTATTCGTGCGAAAATAAGCCAAATCAATCTTTTACTAAATCGACAATTATACTAAAGTCACTGATGGCATTAAGCCTTATTACATCGAAGCAACTAATCTATTAAGAAGTAAAGGATATTGTTTCCTAATATACCTGGTCCCTGAAGGACCATCTCCATGCTTAGCTCTCTTGACCCCATCAATCAGGTTCCCCATATCACGCATGTCCAGTAGCAAGTATGCTTTTTCCAGCTTCCCGCCTTCATCATCGTCCATGCCTGACAATCCCAAAGCCTCTTTCTCATCTTCCCTTCCAGCTCCATCAATCCTTGATCTAGATATTCTACCCTCTCTATCGACTTATTGGCAATCTCCTTCCATTCTCTGATCATCACCATGTTCACTTTATGTTGTTCTAGATGCTTAGCTTCGGACTCGAACACCCTTTTGTGTAGCCTCTTATGCTTCACCTGTGCATCAGCCACCTCATCTATGATTCTATCCTTCAGACTGACTCCCGGTTTGAGGTCCCCAACTATGTCGTCCTCCAACCATGGGAGATAATAGTACATATGACCGGCGTGATACCTATCTGGTTCAGTGGTTTCTCCTTCCACGATGATCTTTTGGTTCCATATGTGTTGTGCTTTGAACTTGAATGGGATGGCATCCCTTTCGAAATCTGCCTTATACTAACCATGTTGGAAACCCGAGGTATAACGCATTTCCTTCCAGCTTGCTCATCTGTCAGATTGTTGAAGAAACACACCCAGCCTACAACATTTCTAGGCTTTGCAAACCTGTCTGGAATGAATGTCATTTTCTTTGGATGATGACTGGCCATGTAGTCATTCAGTGGCTTTCTTAGAAGGTCTTGGCAACAATCATGCCTCTGAAAGTGTTCCAACAGCCAAACTTGCAGCAAGAGATTACAACCCTCAAAGTGTACAGACCCATGCTTGCACCGATCCAGAGCGCGGTACATCTCAGCTAAGATCATCGGGAAGATAGTGTGCTTTTTCCCTTCGATACCTTTCATTAAGGTCCTAGCGACCATGGCTAAACAAGTATGAATTCTCTCCCCTTGCATCGAAAAGATCAACAAACCCAAGAAACAGACTATGAAAACATAAACTCGGCGGTGCACCCATCCCAAAGAGGTAATGGCTATGCCCATAATGCTCACAGAGAAATTCAAAGAAATTGTACGATTTCTTTGTGCTTTGCCCTTCGATACCTTTCATTATGGTCCAGGCGACCATGGCTAAAAAAGTATGAATTCTCTCCCCTTGCATCGAAAAGATCAACAAACCCAAGAAATAGACTATGAAAACATAAACCCGGCGGTGCACCCATCCCAAAGAGGTAATGGCTATGCCCATAATGCTCATAGAGAAATTCAAAGAAATTGTACGATTTCTTCAGACAGACCAGCTCATCATTCTTCTTAAAACCCAACATTTTCAAAAAATCACATGGAGTGCAATTCCGGGGCACCAATACTCCAGGACTATCCCACGGTAAGCATCAAAAAACAGCTTTCTTCTCATCCCATAACAAGATAGCAGCATCGATCAGTTCCCTGTTTGGTCGAATGTTCAGCAAAGATGATAGGTCACCAAGTACTCTCCTCACATGGTTTCTGTCACGGGGTGCAAAGTCTTTTCACTAGTCAATTTGCAAAGGCGCGATATTTTGGACCATACCGAACCTGGGGATTTCGTATTTCATTTTTCTGAAAATAAATTAAAGTTAGCCCATTCCCCCTCCAGATTCGACTACTCACGCAATAATGATCAGCATGTTGACACGTTTTCACCAAGTATTGCACATAATATATGGTGTCCTTTGGGACTATGGAAATCTCGTTGGACTCTGGACAAGGTTCATCTAAGCGGGTTGTTAGGTCAATGATTTCTCAATCCGTACTAGGTAGCATGATGCATGTACATTTCAAATCAGAGTATGGTTTTCTAGAAAGGTCTAGACTGGTGCTCTCGAGTGGACAACTTGAGACGAAAAGGCACGGGACAATCGACAGCACCGCTGATCGACTAGTCTACCGCAAATAAGCCTTTCCGATTTAAAGGGTGTTTTAAGGAAAGCACAGACACCCATCAAGCGTCGCTATGTTGATAATAGGCACGAGTGGAGTATGATGTGGAGCATTTCCAATATATACATGACGAATGTGCATAAAAACAATAACTAATGTGATAAAGACGAACATGAGAAAGAAAAGATAAAGGAAAGACACTAGAGGGAAGTCAATTTAACTCATGAAAATGTGTAAGAACATAATGAAGCAAACAGGGATATAGGGAGTGGAGTGATATAATACAACAGTCTTAAACAAGATGAAGGAAATGGAGAGAGGACGTATATATTATAGCAATAAAGGGAAACAAAGAGGGGATATTTATGTCATAGCAATTTAGACAAATAAAGGAAAATAAAGGAAGGGATGTGTATGTCATAGCAATTTAGACAAATAAAGGAAAATAAGGGAAGGGATTTGCATATCATCAATAAGCAAGATAAGTAACTTTGATATGGTAAGAGCCTAAGTGTAAATCCCCAATAGAGTCGCCATGCTGTCGCGCCCCTTTTTCTATCGAAAACGAGTTTCGACATGTGACAACTCTTTTAAATGGGTATTAAAAGAGAAGAGTTGCCACCTAACGATTTTGAGGTGTGTTAAGGAACCTATTTGCTCTGTTAGAACTAGTCCATGGCACCAAAGATCGGGTAAGGGCTAAAATTACCTTAAAGAGAATGTGTTAGGCACTCTTCGAGGTCCATAACTAAGAGTCCTGGCTGAAATTAACTCTATGTGGGATTATAAAATTATGTCTTTCCTTTGTGATTATATAAGCAAGGGAAGACAAAGAATTTAAAGGTTCTGTTATGAACAAGGGTAAAGAAAATCTGACAACAATTAAGCCATATAAATAACTGATACATGTCTTAGAGGTTACCGGTACAACTGTTCTAAATTCAATGAATAAGTGTGAACAAATAATCATATAAAGAATAGGGGAGTCCTGTGTTATTTAGCCTAAAGGATCACCCCATGCAACATAAATAATACTTTGCTACTCCATTAGGACAGGGGTTGCTCTTATTATTCAGCAGGCACAGACTATCATCTCCTACTATGCAATTACTATGTTAAGGTTGTTTACCTAGAGCTTTCTAATTCAATTCTAAACTGCGTCCTATGCGTGCACTACCCGTCCAATTCCTATGGTCCATGCGGCTTTGGACCTGCTATTTGGGTGGTTCTAGACTTTACTTAGGATGCTCAAAAACGATAAAACTGGCACGCATTCAAAACATACATAAATGCAAGAAAAGTCAAGTTAACCCCCACAGATAAGTAGCAAATGCACGTGACAAATTTAGGCAATGGACAATTTCAGAGTTAAGAAACATTACAGCCGTTAAGTCCTATAGGCAAGGTTTCTGGGAGATTCTGATTTTTAGTATTGTACAGGCAACGGTGAAGCTTTAGGCTAACAGATTTGCAAATTATGGCATTACAAACCTAGAGCATGATATCGAAATATTGCACAACGGGGCAGTAAAACAACTTCGAGAACCCAAAATTAACAACTTCTTATGCGAGTGACAATATCCTATAGGCAGAATTTCTAACAGTTGATAGACGCAATTGACTTTATAAGATTTTATACTTATAGGCATGATTTCTATGTATGGTAATAGAATGAAATAACAAGGTAGTTGATTAATTAATGAAGACCCTGTAGTCGTAATATCCAGGTTAACAGCGGACCAAGACAATAGAAGTGACTGATTGATTAGTTGAAACCCTATAGACATGGTATCTAAATGACTGTTACCAAAACATACGTTATTGTATCCTATAGGCATGATGTCTAAGTGTGCACTTTAATAGACATAGAAAACAAGTAGGGGGAGTACTAACATGCTTTGAATAGCGTACGAGTGAAGTATGTGTGATTCCTATAGGCATGATTCTATTAGTGTACAGAAATAATGCACACTAAACGAAATGACAAATAAGGCATACTAAACGCAATAGCAAATAAAACACATAGACCACATAGGCATTTGTTCTACTCTTTTATGCAAGCATTGGAATACCCCGGCCCCTTTTCACTATTTCCCGATCATTCAGTTTTACAAGTCATTACAGACCATATTGAACAATCACAGATTCAAATACAAATATAGAATAAACTAGTAGCACATCTGGGCTTTCAAATAGGCTTAGAGCTTCGCACGGACTGCAGGCCCTATCTCCAAGTGCGGATAGTGTATTTTAGACCTCAAGTACCAAAGCAAAACCAACATACCAGGCCCAAACAAATAACTTACTTACTCAATTGGATTCCAAACTTAGCCATACAGGTGACAAACTACACATATAATTAATCAAAGAGCTCTGAAGCTTAAATACTTAGTTCTTAAGTTGTGGCTAACAATAGCTCTAGCCAGGACATATAAACAAGATCATACCAAATTGGAAGGCACACAAAACACATACGAGGCAAGTTTGTGGTTGTATTTCTAGAGATAAAGTTTAAGAGCAACAAGTTTATTAAAAACAAAGTTTCAAAACAAGGCATGGTCTAAAACTATCTTAAAGAGCTTTAGGCAGGGGTTTGAACATGAAACTCTAGTTCTGTCATAGACAAAAACCAGTGAGATACAGTCTTAACATGGAAGATTTAATATGAGAGCCTAATGAAAACAACTAACTTGCAAAGCCAAACATATGTAATAGTCAGGCAAATACAATTTACCACACAAGGTTTTGAAATCAACAAGTGAGCATTCGGAATACAAGAGGTTGGCCTTCAGGTAAATAAAGTAAGCAGGCATCATGTAAAGAGGCAGGGACTTGTCTTAGTCGACATAAAGAGAAGCAAACTAAAAATGGATTGGAATTCACCCTAGGAGTCTCAAACGATCAGTGAGCACATAACATCAAAGCAAAGAACAAGTCTGCCTTGGCATTGCAACAGTATTGGCATATAGAATTCATACAATCGCAAGTTGATTTCAGGAAAATAGCAGGTATACATGAAAGATTTAGCATAGACACATTCCAATGGGTTCTGAGCATGCATTACTTACCTAGGAAATTCTAAGTCAAGGATTCATGGTAAGCAACAGTCTTGAGTAGTTAATTATACATAAACGTGAAGATAAGCAATTGATCAAGTTGGACATCTACAATGGGCATGCGTTGAGGCTAGTAATGTCAAGGAAGAGCACACTAGGCTAAGCACTTAGACTGCATCATCAAATAATTTGCAGCAGAATGACATGTGATGCATTAGGGATTCAATAGGAAGAAAACAATTTTGGGAAGATGTAATTTCCCAGGGATCCAAACAAAGTGCAATAAACATTAATCAGGTTTAATTGTAAACCAAGTAAACATCATGAATCGACTTAGCTAACTATGCGAGAAAATATCGAAATTAGAGCAGGCTAGAAATGGCATATCATTAAACGCCAAAAAGAATGCACACAATCATACAGTAATGAAATTACGAGAGAATAAGATACGTCAGTTGCGAAAAAAATAAACAAAAGATGAATAACTCAAAATCTCAATAATAGCCGCGATTACTAGAGAAACGATGAAATCTCAAACCCCCAGTGCTTCAAATTTCACAGGAATCTCGGAACGGGCTCCGAGCAGTGCTTGCACTAGAGAAGGTTAATGAATAGAATCTGGTGGCCTTGGCTTTTGGCCGGCCAAAAATCAAAATCTCATAATAGTATATGATGAATGAGAGTGGGACAATAATGGTGATAGTAGTCATAGCCGTAGTCGTTCAGACTTAGAGGGGAAGCGGGGAAAATTGTTTTATATAGTGATCGATTTGAACAGACGATCATGGAAAACAATCAATTTAAACATAGAAAAGGAAACAAAAGATCCCATGCAATCAGAATCAGTAAATGAGATGGAGATATTAAACCTTAGTTGGGTTTAACCAACTGTAAATCAAACTAGGAGTACAAGAATCGCCTCTTTTCAAGTCTATGTAGACGAAATACCATTTGAATCCTTGAAGATCAAAGTTAATCGGGCCTGATTTTGAAAGGTAGTTCTTGCCAAAAATAGGGAAAGAACTAAGTAACACCACAGAGGTGTACACAACAGCGAAGTATCACAAAATAGGTAAGTGAATCATGAATTGATTCAGTTTTGCAGTCGGGTTTAAAGATGATTTAAAGATATGACGGCTAGGGTTTGTGAGAAGAGAGGAGTAGAGAGAGTGCAAAGGAGGCCGGTTGGGGGGAATGGTATTTAGGGTTTGGTTATGGGAATATAAGGAGAATGGGGGATTTATTATGGGCTGTTGATCATTTGAGATCAACGACCAGGATTAAATAGGAAACTGGGCAGTTTAAAGATAATGGGTCCGTTGGTTGGGCTCGTAAGGGATCGATGAAGTGGGCTAGGTATTTGGGTATGCAATTTGGTCTGAAAATTAGCCCTATATTGGCTATATATTGAATATACAAAATTTGTTGAAAATCATTTATAAAAGGTAATTAATAAATAGTTAAAACATATATGTGGGTGTAATAATAAATTTGGATTATTAATGTATCACAAAAATAATTTTGAAGGATAATTAATAAATATTTTAACAATTTATATGCAAGAAAATCAATTTTAGAGCCATAAATAATTATGAAAAATTACAGAAAATACTTATATGATCCTTGTAAATTGGTGATGATGAAAATTTGATATTTTGAAAATATACATGATATTTATAAAATATGATGGCAGAATTGGGTATCAACATCGACATCACCCTCTGCTAGCAATCATCTCATCACAATTGAGGGAAATAATCTCAACACATCAATCTCATCCCATTTAAGGGGAATATTCTCAAGACATTCATAAGGGAATTTACCCCTCAATCACTCCCACAACGGCATGTGTAGTTTCGGAGTTAGGTTATTTCAACCTACCCTTCCTCGGTGGCTAACGATACTCCCATAATGTTTGTTATATAAAGGACATTCAGCTCATTTCATAATCTTTTACACATCTTTTCTTTTCATTGGCACTAGTAGCCACAATAGTAATATCATTCCTGGCACGTTGGCCGTATTTCATATTTCATGCTTACCCCTTTCACTTTCAGATATCATCATGGATTATCAATAACAAGGCATTTCTAATCAAGGCTTTAAGTATACTTATGAGCAAATTGTCTTAAGCACATTGAGTTTTCTTCCACAATTTGGCAAAATAACTTTCATTTGAAATACGAACTTGAAGTCATAACATTCTAATACACAACCCATAGATTGAACACATTCTCGAGGGATAACATAAAATTATAAGAGCATTTGGAACACATTTGAACATATATCTTTCGACGCAAAACTTATTTGGAGTAGACAAATTGATAATGAATAACTTAGAACATGAGAAATAAGAACTTGGTCCATCATACTTGAGACTTACGAGAACACCGTGGGACTCAATTCTACGAGAGAAGTTTATCCAACATGCCTCACTTTGAGGTTTCCTTAAGTTACAATAATGTCCCGAAAATCCTAGCAACTTCTATCTATTTAGAGATATAATAAAATAGAACCATAATTAGGAAGATATTCGTAGGTTAAGCTCATTTAAGCACTTTAACAAACACTAGTGAGCAGTATGATTTCAACTTTCTTCTATGGTGGATTCCTTCATCCCACAACCCAATATTTACCCATTTGAGCTCAACAACCTTCCGACAAACCTTGATGGTACATACATGCATAACTAACACTCTCATATCCAAAATCACACTCCCTATTACCCATGTTCTACCCCAAATCCAAAATGGAAAGCTAGGGCTAGAACCTTACCTCTTTAGAAGGCAACTAACATACTTTCCTTGTGAATCTCCATGACTTGAGCAAGGATTGATAAAAAAATAGCTTATGGATTCCTTGTCTCACTATAGAGCACTTTTATCTCTCTAAAATAGCAGTTTGAACCTTCTAAAATAACCCAAAAGTTGTTTTATAAAAAATGGGATCGGGTTATAAAATCAAAAATGAACCCTCCGAATCAACTCTGTAGTCGCATAGTGCACCACAGATCAGGTCTGCGGCCCGCAAAGTGGACCGCGAAATGGTCCTCCAAAACTGGGCTAGCCTAGACCAGTATGCATCAGATCTGCAGTCCGCATATCAGTTATGCACTCGCATAGTGTGCCACAGAATCTTCCTCCGAAGCTTTCTCATGATGTGCGGCCCGCAAAACTATTATTTGGTCGCACGGTTGACCACAAAGTAGGATCATTTTTCTGCTCCACTCTGCGGCGGATCTGCGGTCCGTGAAGTAGTTCTGCGGTGGCATAATGGACAGCAGAAATGCCATTTACTGCCTTGAGCAAGCTCCCCGCAAAAAATTCTACAATCATCAAATATATTAGCCTACCTCGGCTCCATGAAACCCCGGGTTTTAATAAAATTTAATGAGGCCTTACGTCCTCACCTGCTTTAGATCATTCATCCTCGGATGAGGATAAAAATCCGCCATGAACATCCAATGTGATTCAACTCTTAATTCACGCACCCACAGTTCAAAAATTTTTTTGACAGACCCCCCCAAATCTCTAGAAATTTTGGTAGAGTGTCCCCTATAAATGGGCCTATCCACCTATCAGAGAATCCAAGAACGAAACCTAGCAACATGTACATAAACCAGCAACGTAACATAACATGAAAACAACACCAACCGTGGCCTCATAAGAAATATATATTACCAGAAAGGAACACCCTAAACATCAACTGTACAAGTGATACATAATTTATAAAAGGTAAGCTCTTAACATTTTCATAGAAGACAACTACCTAATACATGGTTATTCAAACAAATTAGGGTACTGCTTCTTCATCCCTTCCTCAGCCTCCCAGGTGGCCTCTTCAACCTGTTGGTTTCGCCATAGCACTTTCACGGAGGCAATCTCTTTATTTCTCAGCTTTCAAACTTGCCAATCATGAATGGCAACTAGAATTTCCTCATATGTCAATTCTTCATTAACCTCAATAGTCTCAACTGGAACAATAAGCGATGGGTCTCCAACCACCTTCTTCAACATGAATTCATGAAACACCGGTTGCACTAAAGACATTTCTGGAGGTAGTTCAAGCTTGTAAGCCACCCGACCAATTCTTTGAATGATTCTGTGCGGTCCGACATACCTCAGACTCAATTTCTCTTTCTTACCAAACCGCATTATACCCTTCATGGGGGGAACATTAAAGAATTCCCAATCATCCTCTTTGAAATCCAAATCCCTACAACACACATCTGAATAGGACTCCTGACGACTCTGGGCAGTTTTCAACCATTCCTTAATGACCTTAACCTTCTCCATAGCCTGATGCATGAGGTCTGGTCGTATCAACTCTAATTCCCCAATCTAGAACTATCCAAATGGGAGATCTGCATCTCCTATCATATAAAGCCTCGAACGGTGCCATCTGAATGCTAGCATGATAACTGTTGTTGAAGGAAAATTCTATGAGTGGCAAATGATCGTCCCAACTGCCCTTGAAGTCAGAACAAAAGCGCTCAGCAAATTCTCAAGCGTTTGAATAATCCAGTCTGCTTGCCCATTAGTCTGTGGATGGAAGGCTGTACTAGAACTTACCTGAGAACCCAAACCATGCTGAAACTTCTTCCATAAATTAGCTGTGACTGTGTCGTTCGATCTGAGATGATAGAAACAGGAGTGCCATGCAACCTAACTATTTCCTTGATATATAACTAAGCATACTATTTTGCTGTGTCGGTAGCCAAGTGTGCTGATTTCGTGAGTCTATCCATAATCACCCAAATCTAGTCAAATTTGCGAGGCGTGCGAGGTAGTCCTACCACAAAGTCCATATTCATCATCTCCCACTTCCACATTGGAATCTCAAGGTTTTGTGCCAACCCACCGGGCCTTTTGTGTTCGGCCTTCACTTGCTGACAACTTGGACATCTTGCCACAAAATCCGCTACATTCTTCTTCATATCATTACACTAGTAGACTTCCCTAAGATCATGATACATCTTTGTAGAGCCTGGGTGCACGGAATACCTGGAATTGTGAGCCTCGATCATGATTCTTTCCCGGAGACTATCTACATTTGGAACACATAATCGCCCTTGGTACCTTTGTGTACCATCATCCATGCCAAGATAAAAATATGTGTCTTATTCAAATGCACCAACGACAGATCGTCGTATTGCTTTTCCTTGACTTCCACAACAAGTGATGATTCAGCCATATTTTGTACAACTACCCCTCCTTCACTAGAGGCCGCAAGACAAACTCCCAACCTAGCCAACCGATGAACCTCGCTAGTCAACAGCCTTTGATATGACTCCGAGTGAGCCAAACTACCAATAGAGTTCCATCTAAGAGCATCCGCCACAACATTAGCCTTCCCTGGATGATATAGGATATCGATGTCGTAGTCCTTAAGTAACTCAAGCCATCTTCTCTACCTCAGATTCAATTCCTTTTTCTTGGAAATATACTGGAGGCTCTTATGGTTTGTGAATATATCCAGATGGACCCCATACAAAAAATGACGCCAAATCTTCAATGCGAAAACCACCACCGCAAGATCTAAGTCATGTGTTGGATAGTTCTTTATATGATTCTTGAGTTGCCTAGAGGCATAAGCGATCACCTTGACATGTTGTATCAATACACATCCAAGCCCGATCTTTTAAGCATCACAATATACCATAAACCCATCAGAACCCTCTGGTAGTGTCAACACCGGTGCCGTAGTCAATCTTGATTTCAACTCTTGGAAGCTCTTTCCGCAAGCATCTGACCATTGGAACTTAACTGCCTTTTGCACTTAAACAACCTAAAGCCTTGGCCCAGTCTGAAAGTAGACCTTGTAGAAAAGCGTCAATTTAGTCTATGGAGAGGCAAGTAGAGACCCCCCC